>JAOTQJ010048861.1:0-14620 GCA_025642045.1 Solanum sejunctum
AAGCTTTAGGTAAACTTGGTACGGAAGCTGAAGTAATTTTGGTAGGTAATTTGTGTAACTGGTAATTTTTGGTGAAGATGGTAAATTTTGTATAGTGAAACTTGCACATATCATCATATAGCATTGGACTATGTAGATGTTAAAGATGTCATCGGTGGGCATGAGTATCCTTTTTCCATCCACCAATTGATTCCATGTTTCTTCCTTCTCATCTCTCTATTCTGAAGGCCCCTTTTGAGCGATCTAGTGAAGTATCTATTCTTGCTCAATATTCCTACAATATTGTGATCCCATTTTTCTGATAGAAGATTCAGCCTGATGCTTGTCATCTTTTGAATGACTTGATCTCTGATGATATCACATCGGTCTTTATATTCTTTAGCAGTTTGTTGGATATCCTCTTAGTGAGGGTGTTCATCGGTGTAGTTCTATCATGCTCCTTCTTTGGGCCATATCTTCTTTGGGATGCATATATTTTGCTAGAAGATAACTCATTGTGCTTCATGGTACTCGTCTTCTAAAGATAAAATATAGATGGGGAATTTTAACATAGGGAAATTTTTTGTCAGGCCTAGACCTATCAGTTGATTACCTTCACTGACCTGTGCAATATCAAAATCTTGGCCTCTTAGGAATCTCTGAAACACCGTACCCACCATCGTCTTAGTCAGAACTAAAGTAGGAACTTTTACAAAAATCGTGTAATTTTGTTGAAATCCCAGAATACGTTGCACTTGAACTCCACAAGGATATAGTATTAGTGATATAACTAACAAAATAGCCATAGTAGTTCCTGGGGAAATCATCTGCCATAAGCATGAATATGTGGCAGAATGGGTACTTTAGGTGGACTCCAAAAAGTTTAAGGATGGATCCTCCATATTTTCTGAATAATTGGAGTTCGTAGAACGTCCTTCTTTCCACGATGTTTGATGGAACAAAGGAATCCCAAAAGTAGGTGTACAATTTTGGTAGGTGATCTGCCATTCCGTCTAGAGGTGTTAGTGGTCATCTAATCATTAAGATGGACATGGTGATTTTAGCATCAATATCTTCACTAGAGAGGTAGAATAACTTGGAGACAGTGGTGTATGGCTTGAACTATTTTTTGAAAGTTATTTCTCTTGTTCTGATATTAAGGCAATCCTCGAGTTGTCTGTAGATGTCAAACCCAATGATGAGATCTCTTCCATGGATTGCTGATCCAAGGAGCTTGGTCCTGAATTGTAAGCCTACGAAAAACTCAATCACGATCGGGTGCCTAGTGATCAGCTTTGTCATCAGGACTTCTCTTGATGGAGTACTGAAGCTCTGGAAGTGAGAAATCGAGTGATCATCGGGTAGGATTGCTAGGTTAAGAATGCATGATGCGGACCCTGTATCCATCAATGCAATTACATGCATTGACTTATCCCATTTAGATGAGAAGATAGCAGCTGAACATGAGGGGTGTCAACCTTGTCATTCTTTCTTGGTTTGGATAACTGGTAGATGTTATGCCGGATTTATCAGGGCTATTGCCATCCTCCTCTGCTGCTTCATACATTTATAGGGGAAGAGTGTTTAGCACATTGGATCCTGCATAGAGAAGATAGACTCCAAGTCATTATCTCTACTGAGATAGATGCCTATGTGGTCTGCTATCTCATCGAATAGTTGGAGGGTATTAACTGATCTTCTAGACTACAGGTAGTTTTTGGCAAAGTGTCCAGGTTTGTTACATACAAAGCACTAACCTCTTTTGTCATGGTTGCCTGGACTTCTTCTTTTGAAGTATCTGGTGCGCTGGGTCATTCTTGACCTTGCGTTTAGAGGTTTGGGCAGCTTGTCCCTCCTGTCCTATTTGTGGACCTTCTGTCTTACTAGATGGCTTGAGCACACATAGTCGAATATTGTGACTAAGTCACTCTTATTACATGCCCAATCAAGTGCCAAGTTGCTCTGGACAATCAATTTCAAAACAGATCTCTTTGTGAAAATGTTTTCCAGTGCTTGGAAGATCACCTATCTAATTTAGCTGATGTGCGATGCAATGTTGGTCTTGAATTTTCTTCTATGATTATTATGGCATGCCCAGCTAACATCTTAGGCAGTGATGACAAGAATGCCTGCTTCAAACTAGGGTCTCCTCCTAGCTCAAACTAGATTCTTGCCATCTTCTTGAAATGGATATCGATGACATTTCTGTTATGCGACATGCATTTCATTTCAAAGAACTGTCCCACAGCTTCTCTCTTTGTTGGCCGATATCTCCATAGAAGACTTCTATGAGGATATTTAGGTTGCCTGTGAAGTCTTGGGATGTGAGGAAGTAGTTGCAATCTTGCAATCTTAGCCCGTTCCACCAATCCCTGAAAATGCTGGAGAACCTTGTAATGAACTCTAACAGGATCATGTACTTCTCACGCTCCACCAAATTCTTAGTGATGATCCAAGTGTAGTAGTCTTGGATTCTTTGAGACCACTATGAGAATTTGACATCATCGAGGGTGAAACTATGAAAGCTGGTTACAACTTACTTTAGAGATGTGGTCGCTGGTTCTGGCCTTCATTCTGGGATAGGATCCTCTGTCATGCCGTCCTTATCGTAATTTACTTCAGAGACTTCAGGTTTTTTGTACTAGTTTATGAAGAGGGGGGATAGTCCTCCTTATCTGATGTTAGTGATGATTCTATAGTTTCTTCCACATATTCCTAGGAAATGTCAACATATTCTTGGGAATCAGTTGATTGGGATTTTTTTAGTATCTTGGATGTATCCTTATGAGAAATAGTAATCCTTAGTTGAGAACTCCTAAGTGATGGTTTCTAGCTGTTCTATGCATTAGAGATCTTCATCAGATTGAACTTACAATTCTGAGGTGCTTTCATCTTGTTAGTCATTGAATCCATAGTGCTCATCATTTGCCCTAAGGTAATCATCAGTTAGACTGTCCTCTTTCAAGGCGTAAAGCTCTTGAACTTCATGATTGGATTTTATCAGTGCAGGTTCAGGGAAACCATAAATTTTAGACTTCCACTCATCTTCGTTGATGAATGATCATCCTATGCTCTATCTTCATCTATTTGTTTTGGAGATGCTACTTTGTAATCATCAAAGCTTAGACGGGGAAAGTCAGGGTCTTTCCTGTAGTTGCAGTAGATGCATCTTGAGGTTGTGTTCTTTTTTTAATGAGTGTTGCATCTGGTAATCATTATGGTTCCCAGGTCAGTAGCTTTTTAAATTTTCGCCTTTTATTATGCTTATTCAGCCTGCTTTTGGACTACTGCTACTACATCCTTTCTCTCCCATAGAAACATAGCTAGCTCAAACTCTGGTTTTTCATTTTGCTGGGAAGCTTGAGGTGTACAAGAGAAGAACTCACGCATGAAGCTCTCTTGCTTTGGCGGGGAGTAAGGATGTGAGTACATGGAAAATAATGTAGGCCAGGTTGGAGAAGTTGATGTCCTCCTTGGCTAGGCACTACCATATTTCAAGTTCTGGATCCGCTCCTTGAGGGAAACTTTCTCATTTCTTTATTGCTTAAAGAAGTGGTACAATGACATTCTTGGCAGACATAAATCGAACTGTATGGTTTTCAATTTGTGTTCTAGTGCTAGAATAAATCTGGCATGTTGGTTGGACATCTATACCATCTTTTTTCCATCAAGTCCATCATTTTTTGCATCTTTTCTTGAGAATGGACGACGTGCTTAATAGAATGACCAATGCTGGACAATACCTTATTCTGGACCATTTTGTTCTCTGATTTTCAGTTGAGGGTTGCCTCTATGTTGCCTTTTGGCATATGTTCTCCCATTGATAGGATAACTTTCTTATGTGGTTTCTTTTTCTTAGGGTAGCCCAGGTTATCCCTTTCAAAAGGTTGGTATAGGGAAAATCATATGAGGTTCTGGAGTCTATGGGTGATAACATGAATATTGGAGGTGCAAGCTCATTTGTAGATGTAGGATTTGATGGAGATGATGACTTTTGTAGATTTCTAGGTTTATATGTAACAGTGAATGGGGGTTCATTCCAGCTATCCTCATCCATCATTATATCATCATCTTGGCACTCCAGGTAGTCACAGTCGATGTCCCGTTGTATGTGGTCCATGAAGGGACAGCATAACGTGTGGACACATTGACCATCCATATCAACCTGCTCAATCAAATCATCAAAGTGGTAGGTACTGAACTCAGATACAAGCTTTGGATCCATGAGTTTGGGATTATCATCCAAGGGTTGGTACATATTTATAGAGAAGGCTGTTTTGTGAAGCTTCTTGAGGTGAGAGTGGTCAAAGCTTATGGTGACTGTATCATTAGATTTTCTAGTGAAAGTTGGCTCAGTGGACTGAAGAGATTGAGGGGGGTTTCTCAACCTCTCGTAGTTTGTGACCCATATGGTAGAGAGAATGTTGACGAGTTCCTCCCTACTGATTTCTCTAGGGATTCGGATACACTGAGTTATTCCATTGGTGGCGTCTATGTTTAGGAAGAGAGCATCTGGGCCACTAGGGAGTGATATGTCCATGGCATGGTTCTTAACTTGCTAAGCTAGCTAGGAGTGTATACTAGATTGGATAGTATCTCTAGCTTATGGAGCTTAGAGAATCTGGACCTTGATCTTTAATGTCTCTGTGAGGTATGGATCGTCCAGGGACACATTGAAGTTAGGATAGATCGTTACAAACATAGTACCGGTATTGAGGGTGATCTTAGAGGTGCCCAAAGTCGCATGTTGGTACTCATCGTATCGGGTATCCAAGAGGGAAAGATGCTGGACTTTTCTCCCATGATACTTCAACGCAACTCTGACGACACCAAAATGGATATGGGTGAACCTCTATCTTTTCCACTGGCATGGAAATTCCACTGGTATATGTAGTATGATGAACTGTTCTTCTTGGGTTGCAAGAATAGGGTGTAGGTTAAGTTTTGATGCAATAATGTATTCTTTTACTCCTGTGTGTTTATGTTGGACTAGGGAGCGTATTTGCAACCAAGGATTACTGGTCTTTTTGGCAAAGGCAGAGTATGGGTTCAGCAGAGGTAGATAGGTGGAGGATATTTTCTTTTCTGGGGATAAAACATCTACTTCATAGAGATAGTTGTATTTGCAAGAGAGAGTTTTGCTTCGTATAGGAATAATCTCTAACTTGGGAAAGTACTTACAAAGACTCGACTTTGAAGGTAAAGACATAGATTTACAGGAACTAGATGAAGACGGTAAAAACTCTGAAATAGACATATTTTTTGATTTTTTGGACTATAAAGACTTACACCATGTATTTGTTCTAAGGATCTACTGAACCCATACTGTGCCTTTGCCCAAAAAATCTATAACACAAATATGCTCCCTAGTCTAACCTAAACCCACAGAGTAAAAGAATATGTTGCTGCCTCAAAACTTGACCAACACCCTATTCTTGCAAACCAAAAAGAACAATTTATCACACTGTAGGTTCTACAAGAATTTCCATGCCAGTGGAAAAAATTGGGGTTCACCCATATCTATTTTGGTGCCGTCAGATTTAAATTGAAGAATCTAAGAAGAAAAGGCCAGCTTGTAGTATTGCGTCTTTCCCTCTTGGATACCTGATACAATGAGTACCAACATGTGACTTTGGGTAACTCTGAGATCACCCTCAATATAGGTACTGTGTTTGTCACGGTCTATCCCAACTTCAACATGTCGCTGCACGGTCTGTACCTTATGAAGATCCAGGTCCAGGTACTCGGAGCTCCACAAGCTAGAGATGCTATCGAGGCTACTCCACACTACCAGCTAGCTTGGAGAGTTCAGAACCATGCCATGGGCCTCATGTTCCCAGGAGGTAACACTTCCTTGTTACTATATGTAGATTCTACTAAAGGAACCACTCGATGTGCTTTGTTATAAAGAAAGCTACCCTGGGATAATCTTCTAAGGCTTATTCCTGAGTCATGGATCACTAAGTATGAGGAGTTGAGGCACCATCCTCAACCTCTCATACCAAGTAAAGCATATACTGAAGATGTTCATGATAACACACATCTCATAGAGTCGAATCAATCCTCCCATACGGTTGTGTCAGTTCATATGCCTAAAGTAACTATAAATCATAGAAATGATATGAACCAAGCTACGATTTCTTGGTTGCTTAGTTCTACTAGGACAAAACAAGATGTGATTCAATAATTTGACCATGATGGACGTGCTACAACTTGGTTTAAATGTCTCTTTATAGAACACACTCCATTGAACCTCAATTGTGACTTCCAAGGATGTCACAAAGTAGAAACATATGCCGAGGACACTCCGCCGAGGAGCAAAAGAGAAGGAAGAAGTGGAAAGGAATTAAAGAAATGCTACGATGAAAGAGATCCCTCCGTTGGTTCTCTAAGTCTCCCAGTTAAATATGAATACCTAGTTTCATATACACCTAAAAACATTTCCACCTAAACTTGACACCACCACAAAAGAGCATGTACCACTATTGTCCATGATATCCCCACAAAATCTAGTCGCTAAAGTAATCTCTCCTTACATAAATCAAATAAGAAGGATAACCTAAGCCAAGCTCAAGATACGCCACTAACAGTTATCTATCACCAAGGAGAAACCAAGCCAAAAATCTCCATAGAGTACAAAGTTCGTAGGCAGTCAACTAATTCCATCACAGATAACCATATACTGCTGGAAGAATATCACTCAATTGGCAGTATTGCTCGTGTTAAAACCAAGCCAAGGAGCATGGTCGGGATGGCAGACACATCTTCCCAAAATGGTCAGCTTATTCAAGCACTGCAACAAAGATTACATATCATCCCGCTTGAAAAGTGTCTGACAGGGGAGAACCTCTTCCAGTTCTTTTACCAGCAACAGAAGGAAATAGACTCCATCAGTGATAAGATTTTGCAACTGAGATACAACTTTGAACTAGAAGAGGAGACCACCTCTACCTTATCAAGAACCTTAGTTTAGCTGTACCCAACATACTCCTCATTTAATCTCGATAATCCATTTTCCATTTGTCATTCTAAACCAAATCTATCTGCCCTAGTCCATCAGGACACAAGGAATGGAAATGATTTTGACATAGCAAAACTTGTCTGGGAAAGAAAGGATATGCTTACTACCCAAAAGAAAGTTGAAGTTGAATACAGGCGATCCTAAAGGAGGAAAGATTCCCACAAAAATCCTAAAGGTGTCAGATGATCCTATATGCCTTATACGGTCTCACGACGGAAAGAGCATAACACAATAACGCATCAGGAACCACACTAATAAGGTTGTACTCTGAACAACAAATTGATCACCCTAGATCAAACCATACCACAAGCATGTATCTTAGAACAAAATGTTGCCACTTGAACCAATCCTCCACATCAAGACGGTGATATTAGAAAAAAGGATAACTCATCAAGCAACGACAAGTTCTATGATGTAGTGGAACAACTCAGCAAGTTATCTAGGAATAGCCCCAAAAATGCTATATACCATAGTAATTAAGGCACAGTTCTGGATTTCGACAAAGCATGCAACCAAACTACATCAACTAGTTAACCTTCCCAACTCTCCAAAAGCCATACTCGATGGAAAAGAAGGAAAAAAAGGTGCAAGGAGAAAAGGAGACTCAAATAATCTCTTTCGTCACCAGAAGGTGAATCATCCACTGTTACCTAGCCTAAACGTTCAAAAAAGAAGGTTTACAAAAGCAAAATTTGCTTTAAAACTATGCATCTTATTAGAGATTGCTATTACTCAAGAAAGGCACAAAGGACTACATAACTATTAGCAGAAGCAGCTGCTGATAACAATAATGGCCATAGAGAAGATGATGACAGTACCCAACCAGAAGATGTTGTATTCCAGACATCTCAACCCGACAAAGTAAACATCATCTCCAATGCCGAAATTCCCAATGTCCAATTGACAATATACCTATATGGCTAGACCAAACGTATCCATGTTATTACTTTCATAGACACAGGAGCAACAATATCAAAGCTCAATCTCAACATCCTTCCTAAAGAGTAGTGGATCCCTTACTTGAAACACATTAACAGTGCCTCTAAAGGATTCTTGACTTCTAAAGAAATGACCAACGATTCAATCATGAATGAGTTTTCCTTAGGATTATAATTCGAAACCAAAATACTTGGATCTGTCATCCTAGGGACTAACCATATCATTTGGTTTGATATCTACAAGCAGTTCAATGATTAGCTCAAGGTTCATACACAAGCATATCCTTTAAAGATAATTCAAGCCTTATACAAATGTCAAAAGGCTATTTCCTATCATAGAAGAAGAGCAGATCACAGATGTTGAATATCAGCTCATAGAGGAATCATATGCTGATTCCTATAAGGAGTTTATGAAGGAGCATGCCAAACCATTACAGTTGAATGAAGAATTCTTCATCAGACTCCGTTCAAGAAGAATGAGAACATCAATCTAACAAAGGCAAGTCACTTAGGCATGAACCCGAAACATCTCCAACTTGCCAAGAAGGAATATGAAAAATTACTAGAATCTAGTCTGATCAAACCATCAGATTCGTAGTAGGCTTTTGAGGCATTCCATGTCAACAAGCGAGCCAAGTATACAAGAGGGAAGCTCCATCTAGTTATCAACTATCAACCTCTCAACCACGTCCTACTAGATGATAAGTTCCCAATCCCGAACAAGCTGACCTTATCCTTACAACTAGCCAAAGCTACCTACTTCTCCAAGTTTGATCTTCAATCCAACTTTTAGCAACTAGGTATATACCCTAAGGATAAGCCCAAAACTGGCTTCCGCATACCCAACCACCATTATAAATGGATGGTAATTCCATTTGGGTTCAAATCAATGCCCTCACTTTTCCAAAAGGCTATGATCCGAATCTTCCAGCCCATCCTCCACACATCACTGGTCTGTATCGATGATATCCTACTATTTAGTGATACTGCCAAGGAACACTATTCCCTTCTCTGCCAATTCCATAAATTAGTGAATAAGTATGGCATTATGCTCCCCGCGAAGAAGATGATTCTTATGAAGGATGAAATAGACTTCTTAGGAATGCATTTTTCTCATAGACTATACCAGCTAGGGCCATATATCTCCCAGGAATTGTTAAAATTTCCCAATACAAACATTATGATGAAGCAACTTCAACAAGTTATAGGTGTGATTAATTACGTCCGAGGAGTCATTCCTAATGTCTCCACGTATATTACTCCACTTACTAAGATGCTAAAGAAGAATGCTCCAGTCTAGGGAAAGGACTATAATAATACAGTAGACTATATGAAAAATATATCGAAGGAGGTTGAGACCCTCAACATTCCCTCGGATGGTTTAAAGATCGTATAGACAGATGAGAGTAATGAATATTGGAGTGTAATCGTCATAGAGGAAAAAGATAGAAATCACAAAAAATATGGTGACGCCAGTTAGAGATTCAAGGATGCAGAACAACACTGTCATTCCACCTTCAAAGAAATTCTTGCTGTCAAAAATTTAAGAAGTTCAACTTTATTTTGATCCATATAGAATTTCTTATTGAGATGGACATGAAAGACATTCTGAAGATGATCCAGTTAAATCTAAACATCATTCCTAATCCACAAATCCTTTGATGGGCACATTGGTTCTCTTCATACAAATTCTAGGTAAAGTACCTCAAAGGAAAGGACAATGTCATGGCAGAGTTCCTGTCTCGACCAGAGACATTTTCAAAGAGATTAACTACTATGTTGTACGAATGTCAAGAAACACTAACAATAAACCATATGAGAATAAGGCTGAAATCATAACAATGGAATGACAATGTTATAGGACCTATAAACAAGAACATGTATTTTACTCAATCACTACGAAAAGGTCTTGAGAACAGAGAGTTGAGTAGGAAGAAACAGCGTTGATTGGTGGATTGAAGAAGGATACTCACGTCACCTAGTGACACTTTCAACCTCTGCATAGTTCGATGCTATCTAATGACATGTGCAAGTTTCCCCATAGAAAAATTACCACCTCCACCAAAACTTACCACTTACTTATAGTACTTACTAAAGTTACCTCAGCTTTCTCACCAAGTTTATCCAAAGCTTTGTCACCAAGTTAGCCATAATCCTTTGCCACCAAGATTACCCAAACTTTGTCCCTAAGTCAGCCGCAATCCTTTGCTAGCAAGCTTACCCAAACTTTGAACCCAAGTCAGTCATAATCCTTTGCCACAAAGAATACAACAAACTTTGTCCACAAGCCAACCGCAATTCTTCTTCACCAAGAATCCATACCATCATCTTACCTACCTACTTGAAAGCCACATAAAAGTAGCTTGAGCACTTGCTTGTATGCTGCCAACAAGTAGCTTACCCACTAGCTTGCCAGATGTCTACGAGTAGCTTACACACCTACTTGCAATCGCCTACAAGTTGCTGACTCACTAACTTGCACATGCTGTCACATGCCAACATCATGCTTTCGCTTTTATGCTTTGTTTTAGTAGGCTCTGTTCACAAGTTAGGTGGGGCCTAGTTGAAATAAATTAGATAAAGATAGTTTGTCCTCATAAGACTTACTATTTTTAGAATAAGGTAGGGTCCATCCATTCCTAAAATGGTGTGCCATATGTGATATGTTTTTATTTAGAGTCAGCTTATAAGGCCAACCTTCTCCTATAATAGGAAGGTCAAGTCTTAAGTTAGAGGAGGCTAGACACATCCTAGACCATCATATCTGAGACCTAACACAAAATCATAGAAAGCTTATGACAAGTCCTTAGTCTAGAGTCTAAGAGAAATATTCGGAGAAAATTCTCCCAAAGATACTACACTCTTGTAAAATACACTTTTTATCTGAATAATATGATTGTTGGCTAAAATTTCTCTTGTTCTTCTCTTTGGGTAGGGGAGGGGGATGGTTTGTTCAGTACCATAATCTAAGGTGACACTTCGGCGAGCTTTGCTTGTTAGGAAACTAATGACTCAGTAGGCTACATAATATCAACTAGGCACTACTACAACAGTTAATGTTTGACCTTATGCCACTAGTTGTGAGTGCAATACCATCTTGAAATATATCCAAGAAAGGTAAATTAGTACGGCCAGAAGGATATTCTAGGAGGGCAAAGTTGAAAGGGCTCTATAGGCTAGGGAGAATCGCTCAAAGGACGTGTGGAAAGCCCAAAAAACTCTTTATACTCTTTTATTCCGATTCATATGTTTGAATTCAAAGTCTTTAGCCATAAATCTCTATGCAGTCTTTACATAAATAGTTTGTATTCTTTTCCTTAGAGCTTGAGAACGAATATCGAGTCTCGTCCATAGATCCTTACAACAAATACGTGTGTCTATCTTTATAGTCCAAAAAATCTAAAAATATGCCTATTTCAGAGTCTTTACCATCTTTGTCTAGTTCCTGTAGATCTATGTCTTTATCTTCACAGTTGACTCTTTGTAAGTCCTTTGCTAAGTTTGAGATGACTCCCACCAAAGCAAAACTCTCTCTTGCAAATATGATTGTCCCTATGAAGTAGATGTGTTACCTATAGAAAAGAAAATATCCTCCAAATATCTACCTCTATTGAACCCATACTCATCCTTTGCAAAAAAGACCTGTAATCCTTGGTTGCAAATATGCTCCCTAGTCCAACCTAAACCATAGGAGTAAAAGACTATGTTGTTACCTTAAAACTTTACTAGCATCCTATTCTTGTAATTCAAGAAGAATTGTTCATCAAACTATAGATGTCAGAGGAATTTCTATGCTAGTGGAAAAGATTGGGGTTCACCCATATCCATTTTGGTGTCGTTAGAGTTGTGTTAACGTATCCCGGAAGATTAGGCTTGCCTATAGTGGCGCATCTTACCCTATTGGATACCTGATACAATGAGTGCAAACATGCAAATTTGGACACCTCTAAGATCACCCTCAGAGCTGGGACTGTGTTCATCATGATCTATCCCAACTTTAACGTGTCCTACACAATCCGTACCTCATGGAGGGATTAAAGATCTAGGTCCAGATACTAGGAGCTCCACAAACTAGTGATGTTGTCTAGGCTACTCTACACTGCCAGCTAGCTTATAGAGTTCAGAACCATGCCATGGGCCTCATGTTCCTAGGTAGTAACAATTCCTTGTTACTACATGTAGATGCCACCAAAGGAATTGCCAGTTGTGCTTTGTTATCAAGAAGCTACCCAGTGACAAACTTCTAAGGCTTATTCCTGAGTCATAGATCAATAAGTATGAGAAGTTGAGACACTATCCTAAATCTTTCTTACCAGATAAAGCATGCACTGATGATGCTCATGATAACACACATCTCATAGAGTCCAATCAATACTCCCATACAATTATGTTAGTCCATATGCCTAAAGTACCTATAGATCATACAGATAATATGGAACCAAAAACTATTCCCTAGTTACTATATTTTACTAGGACTAAACAAGATTAGACTCAATAGTTTGACCGTGATGGACGTGCTGCAACTTAGTTCAAATGTCCTTTTACAAAACACACTCCATGGAAGCTCGATTGTGATGAACGATATCCCTCTATTAGTTCTCTAAGTCATCCAAGAAAATTCGAATTCCTAGTTTCATATAGACCTCAAAACCCTTCCACCTCAACTACTCCACCTAAACTTGACACCACCGCAAATAAACCTGTATCACCATTGTCTATGATATCCCCGACAAGCTCCAGTCATGAAAGTAATCTCGCCTTACACAAATCAATTGAGAAGGATAACCTAAACCAAGCTCCTGATATGCCACAAATATTTATCCATCACCTAGGAAAAACAAGGCCAACAATCCACATGGAGGACAAAGTTAGTAGGCAGTCAGCTAATGTCATCACAGATAACCAAATGGTACTGGGAGAATATCGTTCCATGAATAGTATTTCTTAGGCTAAAACCAAGCCGAGGAGCAAGGTCAGTATGGTAGACATATCTACCCAAAATGCTCCTCTTATTCAAGCATTGCAACAAAGACTACACATCATCCCACTTGAAAAAGTGTCCGATAGGGGAGAACTTTCTTTAGTTCTTTGACCAACAATCGAAGGAAGTGGACTCCATTAGTGCTCATATCCTATAGCTGTATTACAACTTTGAACAATAAGACAAGACCACCTCTACCTCTTCAAGTACCTTAGTTCAGCTGGACCCCACATACTCCTCATTCAATCCCGAAAATCCATTCTCCATTTTCCATTCTAAACCAAAGCTACTTGCCCCAGACCATCATGATGCAAGGGATGGAAATAACTTCAACATAGCAAAACTTGTTTGGGAAAGAAAGGATGTGCTTGATGGGCAAAAGAAAGCCAAAGATAATTACAAGTGATCCCAACAGAGAAAGGATCCTACAAGAATCCAAAAGGAGTTAGACGATCATATATGCCATATACGGTCTCACGATCGAAAGAGCTTCAACCACCACACATAAGAAGCTACACCAAGAAGGTTGTACTATGAATAACAAATTGATCACCCTGGATTTGACCATACCATAAGTGTGTAGCCTAGAACTAAAGGTTGTCGATGAAACCAATCCTCCACATCAAGATAAGGATACTAGCAAAGAGGATGCTTTATCAGTTAAAGAAGAGTTTTATGATGCATTGGAACAACTCAGTGGATCATCCAAAAATAGCTCTAGAAATGCTATATACAATAGCAATGAAGGCATAGTTCTGGATCCCAGCGAAACATGCAACCAAACTACATCAATTGGTGAACCTTCCTAACTCTCCAAATGCCATACATGGTGGAAAAGACGAAAACAAAGGCACAAGGAGAAAAGGACTCTCAAACGAACTCTTGCATCACCATAAGATGAATCATCAACTGCTAGCTAGCCTAGACGTTCCAAAAAGCAAATCTACAAATGCAAAATTTGCTGGAAAACTATGCATCTCACTAGAGATTGCCACTACTCAAGAAAGGCATAAAGGGTTGCACAACTATTCACAGAAGTAGCCACCAATTGCAGTAATGGACATAGAAACGATGATGGCAGTACCCAACTAGAAGATGTCATATTCCAGACATCTCAACACTACAAATTCAATATCATCTCTAATGCTGAAACACCCCATGTCCAATTGATGACATACCCATATGGTTTGACCAAACCTATCTAGGTTATTGCTCTCATGTTCACTGGAGCAGCAGGATCAATGCACAATTCAATATCCTTCCTAAGGAGCAGTGGGTACCCCACTCAAAACACTTCAACTACCTTTAAAAGATTCTTGATTGCTAAAGCAATGACCAAGGACACGATCATGATTGAATTTTTTCCAGCAATATAGTTCCGAACCAGAATACTTGAATTTGTCACCCAAGGGACTAGCCTTATCATTAGGTTTGATATCTATAAGCAGTTCAATAATCGGGTAAAGGTCCGCATATAAGGCATAGGCTTTAAAGATAAATTCAAGCCATATACAAATGTCACTAGACTATTTGCTATCACTAAAGAAGAGCAGATGCAGGATGTTGAATGTCAGCTCATAGAGGAATCATGTGTTGATTCCCATAAGGAGTTTATGAAGAAGCATACCAAACCATTATGGTTGAATAAGTAATTCTTCATCAGACTCCCATTCAAGAAGAATGAGAACATCAATCCAACAA
>JAOTQJ010048872.1:0-14620 GCA_025642045.1 Solanum sejunctum
TTTGGTATACACCCTAAACTTAGGCTTATCGCCTCAGTTAAGGTGCACAATATTCAAGGACAGACTAGGGCCAAATTCAGGATTTTTCACTAGATAAGGCTAGGTTAATTTGGTGTTTAGAAAGAATTTGTACTTGTAAGGCTCAAATATTTTGAAAAATGGATATGTCATGATTCTCTTGTTTATTTTTAGGCTAAAGTGGACTATTTTAGAACAAAGGCCAAAAATCCTTTCCTAATCCATTTAATCTACAATCAAACTTAGTGTAATGGGGCACCTTCTTAATTAGCACAAAATAGATTAATCTTGCAAAATAAGCTCACACTCACACGACAATGTATACATTATCAACAAAAGGCTCACAAACCATGTTTTCTATCTAGCTTTACCCTCACTTAGTAGAACAGATATTGTCAAACACCAAGACATGCATAATCAGAAATTTTTGATGGGTACCATTTTTCAAAACAAAACATAAAAAATAATGGTATGTGTCATAATTATTGGTACTATATGCTACATATATTATCTAAACATCCTAAAAGTGTCGATTTAACACAAATAAAATATCCATGAGAAAAACCAACATAGGCAAGAAAATCTTGAGATTAAAAACTGGGGTAGTTATGGACCATAAGCTACTCAGGATTCACTGAGGCCCATAACTACCCACACCCCATCGAGAAAGATGTGCATAGTCCCCAATGCACAAAATTAAGAAAAATAAACATATAAAGGGGTCAAAAACATACCTGGGCACCTAATCCACTTTGGGTTTCCTCCCAAGCAGTGCCTGATTTATTGTCACGACACTACATAGATAGCTTGAGTACTTAGATTTCCTCAAGATCCCATTCGTCCACTATCTTTAACTATTCCAACCATGTGTATTTGAACTTTCGAAGGAACAACTTTAGTCTAGAATTGTAAAGCAGCACCAAGTCCCCTAATGTGAATTTATGGTGGTCATGTTGTATTTTCATTCTCTATTTAGCAGAGCTCTCAAATGCATTCAATCAAAATTCATCAAGCTCATTAAGTTGGCTCAGCCTAGAGTTTGTTGCATTATTCCAATCCAGATTCAACTTCTTCAATACCATATTGTTTTATGGTTAAGCTCTACTAGCAAGTGACATACATTCCCAAAGACAAGTTGGTAAGATTACATGCCTATAGAGGTCTCAAAGACTATTCGTTATGCCCATAATGCATCATCCAGCTTCTATGACAAATTTATCCAATTTGCATTCACAATTTTGGATAGAATCTATTTGACTTCCCTATTGGACACCTCTACCTGCCCACTTGACTGAGGATGATAACGCATTACCACTCTATTTTTCACTCCATAATTCTCCAGAAAAGCTTTAAAAAGCTTATTATAGAAGTGAGAACCTCCACCACTAATAATTGCCTGAAGGGTGGCAAACCTTGAGAAAATTTTCTTTTTTAGAAATGTTGTGACATTTTTACCCTCATTGTTAAATAGAGCCACGGTCTCCACTCATTTTGATACATAATCCATAACAACTAAGATGTACTTATTTCCATGTGAGCTAACAAATTGTCCCATCAAATCTATCCCTCGTACATCAAACAACTCAATCTGCAAAATGGGTTTTAGAGGGAGCTCATGCTTGCAGGAAACCCAACCTTTGCTTTGGCACCTATCACAAGATCTAGCATAGTCATGGGCGTCTTGGTGGATGGTGGGCTAGTAATACCCACATTTTATGATCTTGTGGGGTACTCGAATCCTAATGATATCCACCCACCAATGAGAAGTGGCACACCTCAAGTATTCTCATCATCTCAACCTCTGGAATATAGTGATGAATAATCCCATAAGCACATACCCAGAACAAGTATGGGTCATCCCAAAAGAACTTTGGAACATCAAACATAAACTTCTGATGCTAATGTGTGTTTAGGTCGAGTGGCAGGATATCATTCACCAAGTTATCTGCATAATCTGCAAACAAACGTATCAGATCATGGGATACGGCGAAAACTCTCTCGTCGGGGAAAGAATTATTTACCTCTAATCTGTTATCAAATTTCATCATTTCTCCATCTTCTAATCTGGAGAGCTGATCTACAACTTGATTTCTTGTTCCTTTTCTTATAATAACATCAAAGTTTAAACTCTTATAAAAGAAGAACTCATCTCATTAATGTAGGTTTGAATCCTTCTTTACCATCAAATATTTAATTGCTGAGTGGTCAGTATGCACCATTACATTAGCCCCCAATAAATATGAACTAAACTCTTCGAATGCAAATATCAAGGCAAGTAACTCTTGTTCTGTGATGGGGTAATTCTTCTTAGCTATATTTAGGGCTTTGTTGGCATAATTTATGGGGTATAATATCTTCTCCTTTCATTGTCCTAATACCACACCTAGAGTAACCCCACTTGCATCACAGATGATCTCAAAGGGCTTGGACCAGTCTGGAGCTACAATAATTGGCATTGAAAAAAATATTTTATTTAACTATTCAAAGGCTTTTAGACATGCATCATCAAATAGAAACTTAGCATCTGTCTCCAATAATGTAGACAATAGGTGTGAAATTTTTGAGAAGTCTCTCATGAATCTCTGATTGAATTTTACATGTCCCAAGAAACTCCTCACACCCTTGGTGGTGGGAGTTTCTCAATCACCTCCACTTTAGCTTTGTCAACCTTAATGCCTTTGTCAGATATCCCGTACCCCAACATAATACCCTTTTTCACCATAAAGTGACACTTTTCCCAATTTAGTACTAGATGCCTTTCTACACATCTTTGCAACACATTATGTAGGTGCATCAAAAACTCTTCAAACGAGTTCCAACCATACTAAAGTCATCCATGAAGACTTGAATAGTGTTCTCCACCATGTCTGAGAAAATGGACATCATGCATCTCTGAAATGTTATTGGGGCATTACATAAGCCGAATGACATCCTTTTGAATGTGAAAGTGCCATAGGTACATGCAAATATGGCCTTCTCTTGATCCTATGGAGCAATAATGATCAGATTATAGCCTGAATGCCGATCGATGAAATAGTACCATCCCTTTTCCACTAGCTTGTCTAGCATCTAATCCATGAATAGCATAGGAAAATGATCCTTTTCTGTTGAGGCATTGAGCTTTCTGTAATCCATGCACACCCTTTATCCTGTGACTAGCGACATTAGGATCAACTTATTGTTTGCATTAGGTACCACTATGATGCCCCCTTTCTTTGGTACACACTAAACCAGGCTCACTCTTTCACTATCTGCGATCGGGTAGATTACTCCTGCATCTAGCTATTTAATGATCTATTTGCATGCAACTTCTTACATAGGAGGGTTTAGCCATATTTGATATTCAATGCTCGACTTGTAGTCCTTGACTAATTGAATTTTTTGTGTATGTACACTAGGGGATACTAATAATGTCTACAATCGTCCATTCGATGGCCTTTCCGAATTGTTTGGGCATCATTACAGGAGCATCGTATTGCTTATCATTCAAAACTACATCTATTATGACCAACAAGCTGTTTTGGGCTCCCAGAAATGCATATTTATGATGTGCTAGAAGGGCCTTTAATTCTAAGACCGGTGGGTCTTCTATGGAAGGCTTGGTGGGTGGAGACTCCCGATTCTGCAAATCTAGCTCTAGTTTAGTTTGGCGCCTAGAACCATAAGATATCCCTAGAGCATTTACTGTCTCCTCATAGTCTAGAATACCATCACTATCGAAATTCATCAACACTGCCTCCAAAGTGCAAACACCCAATCTTACCTTAAGTAGTACTTTAGGCTTTGCATCGTCAAGAGCCTCGATAACAGAAACCACTCTCAAAATATGAACTTGAGTTGGCCCTTCTCAATATCCACCAAGGTGTGACCAGTAGCCAAGAAGAGCCTTCCTAAGATAATAGGAACTTCAAAATCAACTCACAGTCAAGGATCATAAAGTCTGCAGTGAATACGAATTTCTCAGCTTTAACAACAATATCATAAAGTATCCTTACAAACTTCTTCACCGTTAAATCAGCCATTAACAACCGCATGCTAGTAGGAGTAAGGGCTCTCAATCCATGTTTCTTGTAGACTGCAAAGGGCATCAGATTGATACTAGCTCCTAAATCACAAAGTTCCCTTGCGAAGGTGTAGTAAAAGTACCTGGATATTCACGCTTCTGAGCTAAAGACTTCATAGTGATAACACTGCAATGTTGACGCTCTTGAGGTAGCTTCTAACTCATAGTGCACTTCTAGGGAACCAAGTCCTTCATATACTTGGCATAGCCCAACATTTTCCCCAAAGCCTCAATGAGAGGGATGTTGATATGTAGCTGCTTAGGCATGGACAAAAAGATCTTGACCTTTCCTTCCTCCTACCTTTTTTGATTCTTTGAGGGAAAGAAAGAGGAGGTCTAGGGCCGGGCTTAAACTTTTATGGCACTTTAGCAGCTTTACTTGTCCCATCCTTGCCATGATCATCTCCTTCATTCGCATTTTTTGTTGCAACCATATCCTCACAACCATCTTTCTCATCAACTAGCATAGGAGGATCAATAGTGCTCTTGTCACCCCCAGTAGTAACCGTCATACATTGCCCATAATTCTTAGGATTTGCACTATGTTTCTAAGTAATTTACCTATCTAACGCTGATTCAACTGAGCTGACACTTGACCATACTATTGCTCAAGTTGTTTAATAGCAACAAAATGACACTATATTTTTTGATTTATGCTTGAAATATCTGATTTCATGCCCCTTAGAGTTTTATCTTGTGTCTCAGCCTTCTTCAATAAGTGATCAAACATCTCTTCAATTCTCAAATTGCCTGCACCTACATCACGGTTGTGTGGTGGTAGATAAGGACAATTTCTGAAGACTTCTCTGTTACCCCAATCTATATCTGGAACCCTGTTTCTATCGTAGTAACAACCTTGATTATCTCTAAAAGGTCCATCTCTACCATAGTTTTGACCTTATTTTCCTTGACCTTGATGCCAATAGTCCTGATTAGACCCTTGCTTGTTGGTCTGAAAACCCCCCGTCTGATCATTCACAAAACATGTGTCCTCCTCATAGTGTGGTTCCTCATAAATAGCAACACATGGAGGTCGGCGAACCACTGCATTCACTCTCGCTTTGTTCTACTTGATCACCACATCCATGTTTGTGTGAAGCTAATTAAATTATTGCAAAATCTCTTCATTAATTTTGGCTTGCTCTAAACTAACACTGATACCACATAAATCTTTACGGAAGCTCTATCCCATTTTCCCCATGCACGATTCGTCTTGACCACTTGCTCTATACACTCAACAATTCTTGCAAATGGTTGATCTAGACACATGATAGTGTTAGCACAAGCCTGACTATTCTAATCAAAGGCATGGTAGAAGAACTCCACCAAGGCATCATCAACTATCATGTGGTCAGGGATGCTCATCAGACTTTTCATAAACCTCTCCCAAGTAGTGCTTATTCAATCACCAAAAAGTTTCTCAAAGATATTGATCTAGTCCTTCAACTTGAGATTCTTTGATCAAAGGAAGTACCTCTCTAAAAAGGCCTTCTGCAAATCTGCCTAGCTAGTGATTGAACTCTGTGGGAGCTCAGATAGCCATAATGAAGCCGTGCGCATGAGAGACAATAGGAAGACATAGAATCCCACAACATCCATAGATAGGTTATGTGTTGCCATCATACTTTTACAAACAAATACCATATTGTGCAAATGGATATGTGAATTCTCTAATGGTAGGCCCACAAACAACCCACGGTTATGTGGCATCTGAAGTAACCCTCTAGAAAATGTGAACTTTGTGTCCACCAATAGTGGTGACAACACAATAGCTCCACTCACATCCATATTCATGGTGTTCAACGTGTACTGATTCCACTAGTAAGCATTGGCATTAAACTCCCAAGGCCATGGAATGTCATCCAAAGAAGGTGCCTTCTCATTTCTATCATCATCATTATTACCCCAATTAAAAGTTACATTGGCTGCGTTTTTGGCATTTTCTTGGGCCATTGCTTCGATAATTCTATGGATCCTTGGATCAAATGGAATTAAGGGATTGCATTAGCTTTGAGTGTTGGGCATATACTACTCGTATACATGTAAAGAAAAGAAAAACAAAAACAAATGTAAAACAAAGGAAACTAAGCATTTACACTCAAATTACTTAACGAATCAACCTAAGTCTAGCCGTATTTCCCGTGACGGGGCCAAAATCTTAATGTAGCCCAAGTTATACATCCTTTTTAGAGGATAAAGAGGTCATTTTCAAGATATAAAATATACCCAAGGTTAGGGTCGAATCCACAGGGAATACATAGACTTGAGATAAATTTACCAATAGGCAATTCAAGTAGTTAACCTACTCAATTCCCCAAAGGAGGGATTTGCAATAATCAATAAGAGAGTAAACTAAACTAACTCTCTCGAGAGGCAATCAATAATAAAGAGCAACTACTATATTGTGTTCCCCATGATTCCTCAACTTAGTATCATCGGTTACCCAATTCTTGTCAAGTATACAGCATGTTGGACGGTAATTTAAGTTCACCAAGCCCGTTGGTCAAAGGTGAGAGGCAATTTTCAATATACGACTTGGCGTATATGCATACTGTGCAATACTAACCATTACCTATAAGTCTCGTACAACCTCCCCTTGGCCCATTTCGATTAATTAGATAAGAACACATCATCTGAATCCTGTTAATTAATCTCTTTTCCTGTTCGATACTACCTTGGTTCAGTTAGTAATACTAGGTCGGTTCTAATGTTGGTCACCATTAGAAAACATGAAAACATAGAGAATTGATTAATACATGCATATACCCATTCGAAGTATTGTAAATTACCCGGGTTTACTTAGTTCTTCATGGTTCCCAAAACCCTAGTTGTAGATTTGGCTACTCATGCTATGGGTAGATGAAGAAATTATGAATTGAGAAAACATAATTAAACACAGCCAATTGGATTGAAATTAAGCAAATGAAAGAAGAATGATAATCACAAGCTTCAAAATCAAATTTACCCAAAGTGTTTTCTCACAATCTTCTCTCTCAAGTATTGAGTTCTCCAAGTAAAAACCCTAAAAGTACTAAATAATGACATCCTCCCTTACGAAAATAACCCATAAGTACTATATATAGTAATTACAATTAAGTCCTAAACAAAATAGAAAAATTGGTCGGCAAACTCCACAAAGGTCTTTACGACACATAGTATCTTTTGCGACTCATAGTTGTGGTCTCATAACTAGTTCCTGTGATATTAATATTCTCTTCTACGATATCACTTTATGACTCGTAAACTAATCCATGACTCGTATTGCATGTTCGTAGGCTTCAACTGCATCAAATTGTCCCTCACTAGGAATCTTTATGAAATCCATCAATACGACTAGTAGAATGCTCTATGACTTGTATGCATGTCTTGTTGGGATGATCTTAAGAATTCATACCCCACTAGAATTTGTCACAAAATTGCCTCTACGACTCGTAGAATTCTTTATGATTGGTAAAAGGTCTTGTAAATCATCACAAACCAGCAATCTTCTGCAATTTTTTCCCAAATGATGACCAACCTGTATTCTTGCAAAACTAAACACAAAAACACATAAAACCCACAAATATCGCATTGGGAACACATAAAATCCGTTGTTTAAGCATCAAATGTATTACATTTTTATAGCACATGACGATCAAGGACTCTATTAAAGCTACGATTCTAAGCTTTGCTATAGATTTAACGGTTTTCTGCTCCAATTCCTAAGGATTTTACTTTAAGTATATATGGCTTCATTCATAGATTATTTTCATCTATGAAGCTCAATCAAAAATCTCCTTTCTATAAAAGCTTCATGATGATTTCCTATGGCATTTATGCTTTGATTCCCCATGCATGTATTATGAATAGTTTGTAGTTATTAAACCTATCTATGCATGAATTATAAAGAATTACATGATGTATATGATTTTCAAGCAAAAGTATATATTTTTAATTTTAACAACCCTTGAGGTGGGTCAGGTGTTGAACAACACCCCTAGGCCTTAACATTAATAATAAAACAAAGCAAAAGTATAATGGAGGTAGATATAAACCTTACCTTCTATCCTATAAAGGTTCACAAGTTGGCTAATCTACTAATGTTGGCCAACTCATTCTCAATTCTAAAAAGAAGAATGCCTAAAATAAAACCTATGAGAGGACTCCAGTCATTACATCAAGTCTAGGAAAGCATAAACAAAGGAGACACTCGCCTTACAAAATATAATAAAACTACACTAGTCTTATTTAGAAAAGCTATTACAGAAAGATAACAACTTGATTGAAAAGGATATATACTCTATTATAGAGGAGGTTTAGACATTAGAAAGAGGTGCAACTGAAGGAGGATGCTTAGCCTTTTTCAGTTTCCTTATTCTAATGTTTATCATCCCAAGTTTTCTAGTAGGTAAGTACTTATCATAGCTTTAGGTAGGTGCTGAAAAATGTAATATTTATGAGAATTGATTAATTTATGGTTCCATTTTGATAGGAGATCTTCTGTACAATTAGCCTCTCTAAAGATGTGTTGGCATTGGAAACTATCAAATTGAGAAATCAAGTCTTGTAGGTCCCTAATGTATTGCTGCAGACTATAAGGGGGTTTGCTATCATTGTTGATCCATCTATTAAGAAATTCAGAGTCAACTTGCAAGATAATATAAGTATAGCCAAAGTGATGACACCACTAAAGTCTATGTGCAACAGCTTGTATTTCAGCTTGGTTATTTGTGCCAATATCAAGAGGGATAATAAAACCAACGAGTGTGTCCTCTTGGTGATTTTTGAGGATCCCCCTCCCCTCTCCTATCTTGCCAGGGTTTCTCAAAGCACTCCCATCAGTGATGAATTTATAAATGTTGATAGGAAGAGGCTTCTAGGAGACTCTAGTAATCCACATTTCCTGAGCACAACCTCCTATCACGATAATTAGTTACCTCAAGTTGTTACGACAAGTCATGTATGGAAAAATAGTGATAAGAAGAGAGTGACATTCTTGCAATTCAAGAACCTCACCCTATTAGTATTGGATTGTTTCCCACCATACTTAGCAGCACATCTACTGAAACACCTCTCATGTGCTTTCAAATGCTCCATAATCATAATTTCTATATATCTCAAAGTTCATATGTGATTTCAAAAATTAGACTCAATATTCTCGATTTGGGGGAAAATTGACTCGAAAATGGGTATAACCTGGATTTTAGAAGACCCAAAAATATAATTTTTGGTAATTTCTAAAATTCAGTGTCTGTCTGGGCCCAAGCCATGATGCGCCTGAAGCAGGGACTCATACAAATGTTGCCTTGACATTGGGGCTCGGACCAGTTTATTATTTTCCTTATTTTTTTATTTTGTCCAAAGGCATTAGAGTAATAGACTCATGCCCATTTAAACGTGAAATCACCCGTACTTAGTAATTTTTTTAACTATATAGCTCACAAAACCATCTCTAAAAACTCTCCAAGATTATATCAAGTCTCTCATTCACATCAAATGATTTCAAGCTCAATTTTGGTATGCAAGGACTCATTTCAAGCTCTGCTTTGAGTTTACCTCAAAGAATTCAAGGTTTAAGGTATGTGGGTGTTCATCCATGGATCCTTTCACACATGGACCCAACCTTCTCTTACAATGAAAATTGCATAATTTTAAGTTGTATTACATATGGGTATCTCATATTATGAAATATGAGTACAAATCATGTTGGGGTTTTGACATGTGCTAATTGATTATGCTTGAATGTCTATTTGAAGCATGTTCTGTGAATTGATTATATTTGTTAGGACTATTCATGCTTTAAGATATAAAACAATTAACAGTTATAAGCTTTTATGATGGATTTCAAGTTACTCTACATGAGGGTTTTACTGCACATTGGTAGGTTGATTTGTATTGAGTTTATTCATATTATTTCACTCTTGAATTTCATGATTTTGAACTTGTATCATGAACCCACCATGCGTTCAGTAAAATGACATGACAAGAATTCTCAAGTTATTGATGATCTATAACATGATTTAAAAGTCAAGTTACTTTATGATGATTAAGGGATTTTAAGCTTGTGTCGAATTCATAAAAAGTATCTATGATGTTGCAAGTATCAATTGAAGCCCTATTTCAATATTTTCACCTATTATGAGCCATTCACATTAAAGCAAGGGATCTTGTATGATTATTATCTACTTTCATAAATTAGGCTCACTATTTGAGGTCAAACATGTTTATGAGCTAGTCAAGTCATGTTTTCATATCTCTTACAAGTTATTCATGTTATCATTAAAGTATGCTTATTTCAAGTGTTCCGTGATATTTGACTAAGCATCGATTGAGACATAAGATGGGAGCTAGACTCAAGGGGTCCTCATATAAATTCTTGGTCTCTAAACTATGTTCCAACACAAATTATACATGATCTCTCTTGTGGATTTGTAGTGGATCCATCTAGTTATACCACACCTTGTCGAAGGGGTGGCATGCCTCGATCACCTCTATGAGGGGGTGACATGCCTCAAATTATTTATTGTATGGATACTATGCCAAGTAGACGATACCTTGTCGAGGTGGTGACATGGCTTAATCACCTTGCCAAGGGGGTCGCATGCCTTGGATTACAAGTAGTAGCTTGCTTGGTCTATGTCGGTTAAGGTCTCTTCCCCCACATATATTATGTAATATGCAATTTGAATGTTTTACAAGCATGTTTTATTACAAGCATTAATCAAGCATTCTATGTTGAGATTATATATCAATTGCTTATGATTATGTATTTATTGGACTGTATCCCGCATACTTACTACATTAAAACGTGCTAATGCATACTCTATGCCTACATGATATCACCATGTAGGAACTGGAGCTCCTTTTGATCATCCTCTTCCATTTAGCTAGTTCAATTCTTGAAGAAAGCTTTGACGAGTCCTCAATTCTGAGGATAATATCTATTTACTTCATGTTATGTTGAGACTCCTTCTTCTGTTGAATACTTATTATTATGAGGGTGAACCCGGGAAGTGTCTTATCCCCCACTCCATTCCAAGTTGGAGGTGTTATTGGATATCATGATGTATTTATGCTATGAGCTTGACTCTTTTATGCTTTCATGATTGTTAAAGACTTCAATCAGTTCAACATGCCTTTTTATCATTTCATGGAATACTTATTTTGTTTCTACGACCAAGGATGTGTGATTGATAGGCTAAGGAGATTGTTTAGGGTCTCTTCAAGTTCCCCATTCCCCTTATCACATCTAGACCCTAGGCTTGGGTCATGACAAGCTTGGTATCAGAGTACTAGGTCATTAATGGTCCCCAAAAATGCAACACACCACATTTGTAATACACTTATTCATGGTTGTAAAGCGCGCGACAACTATGAACGGGAGGCTATGAGGCACATTAGGAAATGTTTCACTCCTTCATGATCTATGTTGTGTAATCGACCTGAGTCATCTAGGTCTTATTACTAATTTTTGACCATTATATTTCAAAATATGTCTCAAATTATTCAGAATGGTGGAAGGGATGATAACCATCTCTCACCTTAGGGCCAACTTTGCAATGGTGACATATTTAATACAAAGGTTTGCAATGCTCTATGTCTATAGGCCATGGTTGTAACCACTCAACTCAATCAATATGTAGGTGCTCCCGAGACTTCAAAGGATAATAGAGGTGAATGAAAGGCTAAGAGAGCCCGAGTTGAAAGGTGCTTCATCTTCTACTAGCCTACAATTGCCCAAGTACAAAAAGAAAAGGATCCCTTTTGCCACTTGTCAAGGGTGTGGCAAGAAGCATCAAGGAAGATGTTTGGTGGGCATCGAAGGTTACATCAAGTATGGTGGTATTGGGCATAAGATGAGTCATTTCTTGGTGGCCTCTTGGGAGGGGAGAAAAAGGGCTCAAATTTAAGGTATGCTTTCATATGCGAAGCCCACTGGCAATGGTGGAGTGATCCGTCCTAAGTGCCAAAAATGTGGGAGAAAACATGGTGGTACATGTTGGAGGAACACGGGTGCATACTTTTGGTGTCAAAAGATGGGCCACAAGATTTTCAATTACCCTCATGCTCAAAACAAGGGCGGAGATGGCTGTCCTTAAGGCCAAGGTGCTAATGTGAGTCAAAGGGTGCAAGGTGGTGCCAAGGGCATGCCACAAGTGTAGAAAGTACCATCTTGGAGATTGTTTGGCTAGTTCATATACATATTTTGAGTGTGTTGCAAAGGATAAAAAGTTGAGACATTGACCATAGGCTACAAATGTCACAAGCCAAGCCTAGGCCATAGACGTGACACGGCAAAAGGGGAACTCGAAGGTACCCCAAACAAGCCTTTTAACTTGTCATTACACATCTTTACTCGCGAAAGCGTACAAAAACATATCGATTGAGAATAGGGATAATGGTACTAAGGGAAAGCTTACATAAACACCATAATCAATAGTCAAAGCTCATACATAAATACACAACATGTCTAACAAACACCTCTAAATACATAGATAGTGCGGGGGGCAAGACAAAGTAATCGGGCTCACCCTCACTGTAAAATAGAATATGAGATACTGTCTCAATACATTGATAAGAGAAAAACATAAAACAAAGTCCCCGAAATGGAGGACTCACCAATAAGCTTAGAATAGTACCATCTAGCCACGTGGAGGAGGAGGATCAACTTGGGCACTGGTTCCTACATAGTGATATCATGTTGGCAAGAGTATGCTTAGTACATTTGAATATACTAAGTATATGAGATACAATGCCACAAGAGACAAACTTCATAATCAACATGTATAATAGTAGACAATAGGAATGATACAGCAATATGTCATGTATGATCAATGCATAAGTAAAACATTCTTAGGTAATCCATGCTCATATAGAATATCATGTATGAAGATGAGACCAAGAAAACTTTACAAGGGATGAACCCATCAATAGGTTCGTGATGTTGCTACCCCATCACCTAGGTGGAGATGGTATTAACCCTCATTCTAGGTTGGTGGTGTTGCCACCCTATCACCTACGTGGAGATAAGTATTAACCCTTATTCTAGGTTGGTGGTGTTGCCACTCCATCACCTAGGTGGAGATGGGTGTTAACCCTTATTCTAGGTTGGTGATGTTGCCACTCCATCACCTACTTAGAGATAAGTATTAACCCTCATTCTAGGTTGATAACGATTCCACCCTATCACCCTGTTGGAGATGAGTATTAACCCTCATTCTAGGTTACCCAGGCCCTTGTCCCTCCTGAATCAGGCATGCTCTATGCAACATTTTATATAGGATTCATCATAAGCTCTAATGCAATACCTCATGTAGGAATAATCATGTACATAATCTCATTTTAACATCCTAACATCATTTATATCGTATCTCAAGCTTTGAACCTTCAATTCCACAAGAAAACTTAAGCGGACATTTTATCAAGCACCTTGGGGGTGTGTAATGGGGGTAAAAGAACATGCAATTTAGAGATGAAATTATGTACGAAAATCAGTGGTAAAACCTTCAATCAACACCTTGCAACACCCCAAGATATTCATATCAAAACCCCTCATCAAATCCAATATTAGATCCAAGATTTAGAGCTTAAAACATGCTAAAACAACTATACTTTCATGAACTAAAATCACTGTGTAGTAGATTTCTCAATATACAAGACCCACATGTAAAATCAACTTTAAATCATGAATTATTAGTAAAAATAGAGTTTACGCACCATGGATGAAAGGACCCAATGGTTGAATACCACATACCTTAGCTTTTGTGAAGTAGAGTGCCTACGAGTAGTCTAGCTTATATAGATGATGGTGGCAAAGAGGTGTCTAGAGAAGTTCACCGGTTGGCTAGGTTGGGGGTAAGTTTGGATGAAGTTGAAAAAGTGCCTACGAGTAGTCTAGCTTATATAGATGATGGTGGCAAAGAGGTGTCTAGAAGAGTTCACCGGTTGGCTAGGTTAGGGGTAAGTTTGGATGAAGTTGAAAAAGGTGGTCTAGTGTCACGCCCCAAGTTGCTGTTAGGGCGGACTGGCACCCTTGCTGATAAGGCTCGGAAGAACCAATCTATATCTATTCGCTTATATACATATTATAAATAACTTTCTATGTTTGGCATACTTATAGGGAGATAAATGGTTATAACAAGCTAATAGGAGATGTGTATAGCTAGGCCATTGGGGACACGGTGCCTAATGTACGAGACATGACCACACTTTAGTTTACATAGTCTACAAAGCCTCTAGTCCAGAGAAACTATCCATAAATATTCGGGACAGGCCCCATCTGAATTAGCTGTATAATATAAACATATACACTCGAAATACGTACAAAGCTTCGTAACAACCTAGAGCTTGGTAACAACAGCTGAATGTCCTGAACTCTACTGGAAAGATCTATTAGCACCTGTACCTACAACATGAAATGCAGGTCCCTCGGAAGGGACTTAGTACGGGATAATGTACTAAATATGTAAGGGAAGAAATACTTTACATAAAATATAACTCAAATGAAATTATGCACTGATTGCGGATAAGAGACCACCTTTAATTATACTTTGGGATCAA
>JAOTQJ010048892.1:0-14619 GCA_025642045.1 Solanum sejunctum
ACATGTTACATCTACAGTCCTACAACTCTAATATTATGACCACCAAAAGAATTATCTCAAAGGTAATTGAAAGATAAAGTATATTATTTATTAATGAGTGGTAGCCCGAGGGGTGGAAGCATCACCTAGCTAGCGACGATCCTATCACTGGTGGTAGCCCGAGGGGTTAAGGAAGAACCTAGCCAGGGACAATTTTGATATAGATTTAGCACTGATCAGTTGGTTATTTGTATTATATGTTGTGACAGATTATACAGTAAAAGTAAAGTAATATAAAGAACATAAAGTACGTGATCCCACAGTATAACTAAAAGTGGTCTCTTACCCCACACTAGTGCATAGTTTCATTTGAGTTGTTACTTCATATACAATATTTTCTACCTTACATATTCAGTACACTATCTTGTACTAACGTCCCTTATGGGGGACCTACATTTCATGCTATAGGTATAGGTGCTAGTAGATCTCCCCAGTAGAGTACAGGACATCCAGCTGCTGTTACCAAGCTCAGGTTGCTTCGGGGCTTTGTTTGTTTCTAGAGCTTATATGTTTGCATTGTATCGTTAGTCAAGGTAGGGCCTGTCCCAACCCTTATCGAATGCTTTTACTTATCTAGAGGCTTTATAGACTATATAAAGTAAAGTGTGGTCATGTCTCGTACCTCATACAACATGGCCCCAACGGCCTAGCGATAGGCATTTCCTTTTGGCTTGTTATTACTGTTTACTTTCTTAAAGGCATGTTGAATGTAGGAATCCTTTATAATATGTATAGAAAGCACATAAATACAGGTTGGTTCTCCTGGGCCTTATCGACAATGGGTGCTAGTCCGCCCTAGTTGGACTTTAGGCGTGACAATGATAAGCTCAAAAATTTGGAAGAAGGGATTCACTCACTTAACTAGTGGGTTATTTTAGGCTAAAAGTAGTTTCACTCAAAGAACAAAGGCCTAAGATCCTCCATATACACCACATCACCAAACCAGCTTTTTGAGGAACATGACAAGTTCAGGTCTAAACAAGATGCATAAATATAGCAAAATAAGCTTACAACACGCATGGCAATTGCATCCACAATTGAGTATAGACTCATAGGTCATGCTTTCAGTTTCATTTTACTTCACAAGGTCAGAACAAACATTGCCAGATACTCAAAAATGTATGAATGCATCAATATTCATAATCTCAAAAACAGTTTTTTAGGGGACCTAAGTTTTGATCAAAACAGTGGAAACAACTCTAAGAATAATGTATATGCCAATAGATAATTGCTACTATGAATTTACCTAGTAGCTACACTACCTAAACGTGCCAGTTCAATAGAAAAATAAACATCCACAAGGAAAAAGAAGCACGACAAGAAAACTTTGGGATAAAAAATAGGGGAAGTTATGGACTTGAGGCTACTCAGACTTCACCTTAATCCATAACTTCCACCACTCCACCAAAATAGGATACTTTATCCTCAAAGTAATAATACAAAGAAAAGACTAACGTATAGAAACATAACATAGATATATATACATTCAAAACTAATAGTTAACCAAAACAAATATCCAAAACCAACATAAAAACTTTATCCAACAAAAATATCCAAAAAAACCAAAATAAAAACAATATTGTCTACCAAAAGGACAGAGTATCCATAAACAAAAGTAAGAGTTAGGGTCAAAAGTAGTCAAACATCATGCTGCTCATGCACCAGTCTCGGGCTAGTCTGTGGGGTCCTGAGTCTGCCTCTCCTCCTCTGCTGAAGTACCCTTTCCAAGTGGGGTATGCTGTGCGCTCTCTCTCTGAATAGCCCTCATGTCTACCATTCTATGGTCCTCTTCTGCTGTGGAGTGTGGGCCTATGTAATTCGGGCCGAATAGCATACTTCGAATAATCTTTACTGAGATGTCGACTATCTCGCCCCTGACCATGACTTCGCTCAACCGTGGTGTATCAATGGGCTTCATGACTCTCGAAAGGTTGCTACGTATAGTAGCATAATATGAAGCATAGAATTCCTGGACCAAGTAAGGAGCATACTTCCCCAACATTTGTGGTAACCATCCTAATCCATGGTGGTTGATGTCAGATTCTAAACCTGGCATGCCTTTCAACCCTGACCCTTTCAACCTTGCCTCCTCATGAAATCATCGCACTAGCCTCCCTTGATCATTAAGTTCCAGTCCCTTATCATAGATTTCTTTCATGCCTAGAACACACCACCTTGTGTTTTGAGGGTCTTTGGAGCTGACGGTGTATGTTGAATCATCAGACTGTGGAGGAAATAGTCTCTTATGAATGAGCCTGAGACACCCCAAAAGAATCTGCATTAGAGGTGGAGTCATCATCATCAGACTCAGTTTCTTCAACCTTCTCGTCAGATTGGGAGGGGATGTCCACTTCTGCCACTACTCTGTTTGATTGTTGTTGTACTAAGGGCATGTTCGCCGCTGCATCATGGTGTATATGCATCTCCTCACTTAATTTCTCTTCCTCAGAGGATTCATCTCTTAGGCGATGACCTAATTCCTCTTGAAGACATTTTCTCTACAAGGATGTTAAGGCATGAGCACCAAGATGTTGTATTCCAACTAACAAATATCAAATGAAACAACTACACAAAAACATTACATTACAAAAGTAAAAATAACCTGACCCAGGGGCAAGGCTATAGATATGAGGTATAAATACATCTCGTAAAGTAACCTACGAGTTGTACTTTAACATCGTAGAACTAACCTATAAAATAAAAAACATTCTAGAATAAGCTACGAGGCATAAATATGACTCATAAGGGGGCCTACGAGTCATAGTCTCTATTCGTAGCTCATTTTAGAGTCAGGTTGAAAATTCATATTAGGGCCACGAGGTCACCATTATGACCCATAACCGGTGCTACGAGTCATAGGTGTTTGTTGCATGGAAAATGATAAGGCATCCTAAATGACTGTTGTCTGCGATGAGGGGTCACTATGACTCGTAGTGCGAACTACGACTAGTAGTGAGTCATCGTAGCAGAAAAAAGAAAGCATCTCAAATATATACAACTTTTCCATTAAGACCAATAACACTAAAGCTAGAACAGAAGTTTACAACACAAAGGCTTGGACCACACCGCGACAAATTCAAATATCCTTCATCATAAGTCATAACAAGACAAAGCAGTAATCAACCCGTAATAGTTCTAAATTCTTTCAGAGGTATCAACATCATTACACATTTGAAAGTAAAATGGCAACACACCTCAATCCACCATTTCATTCCCACATGATCTTTATATGATAACGACTAATAAAGTACACAACAAAATATAAGATCATTCACCAAGCAAAGACAAACCCCAAGGCTCCTTTACAAGAAAGTAAGCACTTTCATATCACATTCGTCTTATTGTCACAGTTATTTTCACATAACTATGCTCCTAAGACATTCATCCACGCATCCATAAGACAAAATCTTATTCAAAGATAAACCAATTTTAATCACAAAAACTTACCAGATGAATGAATAAATGATAAGAAGAAGAAAATAAGCAGAGTTCTTGGAGCACACTTCTATTTCTGAGGAATTTTAGTTGGTGAAAAAATGTAAAGGTGGAGGAGATAATGATAGAGAATGATAGGGAGTTTAAAAACTGAAAGGGGGCGGTTCAAGAAGAGGCATAAAGAGCCAAGAGATGCAGATCTCTTAAAATTCAAAATGGTTTGTCCTTTAAAATTTTGCAGATTGATTTTACGAGACCTAAACTATGAGTTATATGATGACTTACGACTCATGGATTCTGGTCTCATAGTATACCCAACACTTAGAAAAATTATGATTTCATACCTGAGCACTACAAACCCCTCTTACAACTCGTAGGAGATCCTACGAATCGTAAGGTTGATTTGTAGTATGGGTGCCACCTTTTGGATACTCACTGTTTCTCTCTACGAGTAATGAATACGAGTCTTAATCTTCACTACGACTTATAGGCCTACTCAAAGAAGCCATGTCAAGGTATAATTTATCAGTTCTTCAGCTTTTGGTTTGTTCCTATAACCTATCACTTAAAATACACCAAAATACCAATTGATGCAACTGGTTCAAAGTCTCAAAAATTCCACTCCACTATTAACTTACTAATCAACAATTAAAAAATATGAGAAAATGCCCAAATGGCTTAGTGGATCCATTTAGGAATCATAGAGTTGTAGAAATGATCCCGAAATCTTAAAACACAAGCCTCAGAACTTTAAGTCTGAACAAGTAACACCTTCACGAGATTGTAAAAATGCCCTATAATGTATTTTTTGAATATCTTAAAATTTGTGTATTATTTTGTGAATCTGACTTCATATTCTTATTTTAGAGGTAAAATTTATAGAAAAATGGTTACCCATAATGTATAGGTTGACTGAGTTAGAAAATAATTTTTAAATAATTTTTTTGATGAAATTGCATAGATCAGTACGGTCTGCGACAAGTCCTTATCGTGGACTTGCCATGCCATAAGTCAAAATTTTCAAAAATATTTCAGTTTTAGCTGAGAGCAATTGGGTAGTAACCAAATGCCCATATCAACAGGATTCTCTCATTATTTAGCTGTTTTCAAGCTACATCACACAAAAACTCTCTCAAAATCCTCTCTAGTCTTCACTCAATTCTTCATCCAATTTCAAGGCTCTCAAGAATCTTTTTTGGATTTCAAGAACACAAGTGAAGCGTAAGGTTTTTCCTCAAGTTTTCTTCAATAAATTCCAAGGCTTAAAGGTATGTGGGTTTGATTCTTGATTTTCTTTCAACCAAGAAGTCCTCTTTGAAAACTAAATTTTGAATTATGAATTTTCAATCTTTGATTTATGGGTAATTGCATATTAATTGATGTTTGCTTAGATTATGGTTATTCATGTATTCTTATGATGATTTTTGCATATTTACCAAGATTTTACATGATTTAATTCAAGCATTGGGAAATTCCATAATTTAACCTAATATACACTTTCAAACTTAGAAGTACTCTCTAATGGGTTATTATGATTTTTATCCTATAGTGCTTAATTGATTATTGTAATCTTAATTATGATAAATGTCACGACCCAAGACTAGGAACTACACGTGAACGGCAAACGGGGAACCCGAAGGAACCCCAAATAAGCCTCATAGCATATCATTACACACCCTTGGTTGCTGAAGCAATATAAAACAACATAAGAAACATACACAAGGGGGATTGGTACTAAGGGAGAGAGAGATAGAGTTTAATACTTAAAAAACATAATGAGTCAAAGCTCAAACATAATACATAAGTGTGGGAAGAGACCTCAACCGACATAACATAAGACCAAGCGAGCTACAACTCAGAATACCGATGTCATCCTTATACCGAAAAAAGGGAGAAGTTACATGCCAAGGTAAATCTCCTAATGCCTAAATGGATCCACTAAGCCTTGGGTGAACCGAGTACTCGCCTCTAGTTCTTGGACTCGGGTACTCACCATAAGCCCTCATTTTTAGGGTATTCACCTTTTATAGATTTGGGAACTTGCCTCTAATCCCTTTACCTATGGTGGCACGTACTTCTAGGACTTAGGGACTCACCTCTAGTCCACTCGGTGCTAAGTTTGATCTCAATAATATGTAAGATAATTATACTTAATAACTTGCAATGAACATAGATATATGGCACGAGTAGCTCTTAACATCATTGAATAGATCATCATCAACATTATCCTTTTATTATCATCAAATATCAAAGGCTCACAAGAGGTATAATCTTTGAAAAGGGGGATTAATCTGTTCCTGCAACATCATCAATATTTTCATGACTTAAACACACCCTTAGATAGCTCATAATCATCATAGAGTCACTTAAATCATAACTCTACCAATAGATCATCAAAACTTAAAGAATCCTTAAAAAGACATTTTACACTTGGATGTTGTGTAGTGCTAGTGTAAAACCATCAATCAACACCTTGCAACACCCTCAAGCAATATATATCAAAACTCCTCCTTAAATCTTACATTAGATCCAACATTTATAGCTCACAACATGCTAAAACAATCATACTTTCATTAACCCCATATCACTGTGCAGTGAAATTTATAATAATAAAGACCCATAAGTAAATCAATATTTAAATCATATAATTTAAGTAAAAGGGAATCTTTGGCACCATGGGTGGAAGTACCCAATGGTTCCATACCACATACCTTGACCTTGAAGAATATCTTGAAGAAGACTTCAATGGAGACTTGAAGCTTGAATAAAATCCTTAAGATTGGTCTTGAATTTTCGGACTTGAATCTTGAGAGAAATATTAGTCTAAGTTTTTCAGTGAGTATTGGAGAATATTTAGGATGATATGAGGGTGAAATAAGGCTAAGTATAACTAATTTCAAGTATGGGAACCCTTAGGCCCAAGACTTGAAAGTCTTGGATCAAAATAAAAAAAAAACAGTACCAAAATAACACTGATCCTAAAATAGGACCAAAATCACTCACTGGAATTTGCATTTCTCCAAAGATGAATTTTAGGAAAATGGGCATAAATTCTTCATCCTAACTCGGAATGAGGTGAAACAAATGCGTTGGAAATCTAATTAAAAGAGCGTTAATTTGGTAGGTCATGGGGCACCCGGTTCTTTGTGTGCTTAGAGATATGCCCCTTTAAAGTTGACCCACTTAAATCGCATTTTGTGATTTTTTAGTTTTGATATGGTTGCTCTAAAATTTGGGTTAGACCCATCTACCACTCAATTTGACTGCCTGAACAAGAATAAAAAGTTAGATTTTTTAAATAATGACCAAATTTTTAGATATATGGAAATTACAATTCTGGGCACTTCCGAGGCACATTTTTGGGCACTTTTTGGGGTCGTTTCAATACAGTTATATGATTTTAAGGTTATTTTACAATTACCAAATAGGAATTAAGTTGATTTATATATTTTGGATATTGACCATTATGGCATTAACATGCGTATGTGATTTTGGACATGAAGAAGAACTATAAGTTTGAATCGATATTGGGTGACTCAAGACCCACTTTGAATTATTTTGAATTTCTTAAGTAAAAGTTGAACATACTTTGAAAAGTTAAGACCTTTCGAATTAAATTGAGTTTATATTAATTTGATTATGCACTGTCCATTTTTGTGGGGTTTTAAATTAGTACCAAATGAGATAGGAGTGGGGATCGACCTAAGGGATTTTAAATAAACATTTTAATGTCATAACTATGTGCCACCATAGGATATTTTTATTATGCCTTTTTAGGCCTTCCGACTAGTGGATCTATCTAGTACTTCTATTTTTGGAGTTTACCTTGAAAAGAAGACTCACTCTTTGGTCGATGTAGAGTATAACATCAGTATTCCATATTCTAGATCATATAGTTTTATCAGTTATGGTCTTAGCTCCCCACCAATTAGCTTATGTGTTTCCTTTAGCATTATTAGGACATTATTTAATGTTTTATTTTGAACTGATTATATTGTTAAAGTTTTAAAAATTGGGCATATGTACTATGAGTTCTTTGTTATTATATTTACCTTTTGCATTTATACCTACATACTTAGTATATTCTAAGTTACTAATCGCATTATTCCTACATGCTTATAATCATGTAGGGATAGGTGATCTACCTTATCCTCCTCCTTGTGGCTAGGTTGGTCATGAAGACTAGAGCTTTTGGTGAGTTCCCATTTACCGAGAACAGAGCACTTATCTTCTAAGTTTACTCTGATATTTTAGATAGCTTGTATATTTTTTTCTATGACTTTGCATTGAGGAGTCGAGACTTATATTTTTGGATTTGCTTAGAGGTATGTTTGGAATACTACTTCATTTTGATTATGTATTGAACTATTAAGTTGAACTTCTACGTTTAACTATGATTTTTCCCTTAGTCCCATTCCCTATTTCATATTGTCACTCATTTGTTATTCACTATTTCAACCTCTGAAGTGCATGCATGATCTAAGAGGCTTGTTTGGGGACCTTTGGGGTTCTCATTTGCCTGTCATACCTAGACCCCTAGTTTGGGTTGTGACAAGCATGGCATTAATGCATTAGGTTTAATAAAGGACATGCAAAAATCTAATACACCACGTTGAGTAAAGTCTTATTAAGGATTGTGAAGCATGCCACAACTATGAATAGGAGATTATGAGGTATATTAGATATCACTCACTTCTTCATGGTCTATGTTATGCGATAGAGATAAATCCTATAAGGTTTATTTTTTATTTCTATTTGTTATGTTTCAAAATATGTGTTAGGACCTTCAAAATGACAGAAAAAATGGTAACCATCTCTCGTTTGATTCACAATTCTCTATGGATATTAGCCAAAGTTATACCGCTCAACTAAACCAATAGGTAGGTATCCCAGGATTACAGGTGATATAAAAAGGGAGAGGAAGGCTAAGAGTTCCCGAGTTGATAGTGCTTCACCTTCTATTGGCGTTCCGAAGCCCAAGTATAAAATGGAAAGGCTCCTTTTTGCCATTTGTCAAGAGTGTGATAAGAAACATCAAGAAAAGTGTTTGTCTGGCACTGAGGGTTGTTTCAAGTGTAGTGATATTTCGAATAAGATGAGGGAAAGTCCAATAACCTCCAAGGAAAGGAGAAAAAAGACTCATATTAGTGATAGGGGATTTTAAGGTGCTAAAAATGGTTGGTTTCAACAAGGCCACAAGTTTCAAGGTCAAGGGTCCTCGCATGCTCAAAGCCAATGGTTTGCCAACGATAGGCTTCCTAAGCACAAAACACATGGTGGAAATGATGGACAAATTATTCCTAAGTATGGCAGGTGTGGTAAGAGTTGTGGCAGCAGATGCTATAGGGAAGTGGGTGCTTTGCAGAATAGACCACAAGATTGTGGATTGTCCAAATGTCTTGAACAAAAGTATAGATGGTTGTCCTCAAGGACAAGGTTCCCATGGTGATCAAAGGGAACAAGGTGGTTAACAAAGGGTGCTCCATGCTATAACCAGCTCAATGCTCTTCAAGGAAGGCAAGGAGTGGATGAGGCACCCAATATTTTCATTAATACATTAAAGGTTTATGATTATGATGCATATGCTTTATTAGATTTAGGTGCCACTCTATCTTTTATTACTCCATTTGTTGCTAATAGGTTTTAGTGTATCACACATTGTTATGTGAACCCTATGAGATGTCTACTTTCATTGGTGAGTCTATTGATGCCAAAAGATTCTATATGAGTTGTTCCATGTCAATATTGCATAATGTCTTACCTTATGATTTTGCTGAGCTTAACATGGTAGATTTTGACATTTTTCTTGGAATGGATTGGTCACATGCATGTCATGCTTCCATTGATTGCAGAACTCATAAAGTTATGCTCCAATTTCCTAACTAACCCATTCTAGAGTGGGAAGGTCATGATTCATTAGTTAAAGGTAGGTTTTTATCTTGTATTAAGCCCTAAGAAATGATTTCTAAGGGGTATATCTATCACATGGTTAGGGTTCAAGATGTGTCTTCCGAAGTTCCCTCTCTTGAGTCAGTTCCTATAGTCAATGAATTCCCTGATGTGCTTCCCAAAGATCTTCCTAGCATTCCTCCTGAAAGGGGAATAGATTTTGACATGGATCTCCTTCCCGATACCGGACCTATCTCTATTCCACCCTATAGGATGGCACTAGTAGAGTTGAATGAACTTAAGGATCAATAATAGAATTTGTTGGAAAAAGATTTTATTAGGCCTAGCAAGTCACCTTGGGTTGCATCGATGTTTTTGTAAGGAAGGAGGATGACTCACTTACAATGTGCATTGACTATTGGTAGCTTAACAAGGTCACCCTAAAGAACAAGTATCCTCTACCAAGGATAGATGACTTATTTGACCAATTGCAAGGAGATATTCATTTTTCTAAGATTGATCTTCAGTCTAGATACCATCAAATGACAGTAAAAGGATGTGATATTCCTAAGATGGCTTTTTAGACTAGGTATGGTCAATTTGAATTTGTGGTTATGCTATTTGGCCTAACTAATGCACCAACAATATTTGTGAATCTTATGGATAGGGTATTTAAACCCTACCTTGATATGTTTGTTGGGGTATTCAGTGATGATATCTTGACTTATTCTCAGAATGAGGAAGTTCATTGATTAGATAAGTTATGAGTTAGGTTAGATAAGGCTGAAAGGTGGAGATATGGTGGTTCTAGATTGTTCCAACTTTTCTTTGATTAAAGCGGTCAAATCCAAGCAAGAACTTGACTCCACTTTGTTGGAACCTAAGGAGTTGGTGAAAGAGGGCAAAGTAGAGGTATTCTCCCTAGGGGGAGATGATGCCCTTAGGTAGGTAGATTGTGTTTAACAAAATTTGATAGGTTGAGAGACTTGATTTTAAAAGAGCCACATAATTCATCCTATTTCACTCACCCTAGGTCTACAATGTGGTTTGGGGATTTAAGACAAGTGTACAGATAGGATAGTATGAAAGAGCATAGCAAAGTTTTTAGTTGGATACATAATTGGAAATAAGTCAAAGCCAAACATCAAAGGCTAGGTGCCCTAGCTCAAGACATAGAGATTCCTATCTGAAGTGGTGAAATGTCCTTGATTGGATTCGAGTCGGTTATGGGTGCCGTGGAAAAAGTGAGGGTAATAAAAGAAAGATTAAAGATGGCTCAAAGTAGACAAAAGTCTTATCCAATATAAGGTGAAGGGACCTTGAGTTTATTGTTGGTGATTAGGTCTACTTGAAGGTATCACTCATGAAAGGTGTAGTATGTTTTAGAAAGAAAGAGAAGTTGAGCCCTAGGTATGTAGGGCCTTATAAAATTGCTAGAAGGGTTGGTAAGGTGGAATATGAGATGCAGTTGCTATTGGAAATGAATATGATTCATCTAGTGTTCCATGTGTTAATGTTAGGGAAGTTCATGGGAGATCCAAGCTCTATAGTCCATTAGAAGGTATGAATGTCAAGGAGAATTTGACATATGAAGAGGTTCTAGCTGAGATATTAGATAGGCAAGTGAAAGAATTGAGGAACAAAGATGTAGCAATCATCAAAGTTCTTTAGAGGAATCAACATGTTGAAAGTGCTACTTGGAAAGTCGAAGAGGACACAAAGAAGCGATATCCTTATCTCTTCTACTCTACTCAAATCTATGATAATAAGATAATCCTATCTATTGTGTCAAGTCTTATACTTTAGCCCTTCTATGTTATGTTGCATGGATATTATTCATAAGTGACATATTTTGATGCTTTTAATGCATAAGTTTAAAATTTTCATGACAATAATGTTTGAGTTGCATTGATGTATTCATGTAGGCTTAAAGTTATCTAATCACTCATTATAGTACATCTCCACTACATTTGGAGATGAATGTTCTTAAGTGCGAGATATTGTAACACATCACATGACTCGAAAAATGCCCTATAGAGTATTTTTTTAATATCTTAAAATGTGTGTGTTATTTTGTGAATCCAACTTCATATTCTTGTTTAAAGGAAAAAATTTGTAGGATTACCCATAATGTATAGGTTGACCATGTCAAAAAATATTTTTTTTGATGAAATTGCGAAAACCATTAGGGTCATTGCTGTACCATATGTCAAAATTCTCAAAAACAATTTTGTTTCAGCTGAGGACAATTAGGTAATAACCGAGTGATCACATTGATGAGGAACTGGATCGGAAAAAAGAGGGATTTTAGTTGTAAAATATCTAATAAAACCATCGCTGGAATTGAGATCTTATTCAAAGAGAAAGATCTCAAATATCTGGAGTTTCTTTTTGTATATTATATGGATGATCTGATCCACAAGGACCATGATTGGAAATTATTTGATCGTCTTTCTCTGAGAAAGAGTCGAAATAGAATCAACTTGAATTTGGGACCGCTATTCTCTCATTATTTAGCCATTTTCAAGCCTAAATTACACAAAAACTTTATTAAAACCCTCTTTAGTCTTCACCCAATTCTTCGTTCAGTTTCATTGCTCTCAAGAATCATCTTTGGATTTCAAGAACACAAGTGAAGCCCCAAAGTTTTTTCTCAAGTTTCCCTCTATAAATTCCAAGGCTTAAAGGTATGTGGGTTTGATTTTTAATTTTTCTTTCAACCAAGAAGTTCTCTTTGAAAACTAAATTTTGAATTTTCAATCTTTCATTTATGATTAATTGCATATTAATTGATATTTGCTTAGATTATGGTTATTCATACATTCTTATGATGATTTAGGGATATTATCAAGATTTTACATGATTTAATTCAAGCATTATGAAATTCCATGATTTAACCTAATATACACTTTTAGACTTGGAACTCTCTAATGGGTTATTATGATTTTTATCCTATAGTGCTTAATTGATTATTTTAAACTTGCTTATGATTCAATTACATGATTGTAAGATTATCTGACAAATACCAAATAGGAATTAAGTTAATTTATGAATTTTGGATATTGACCTTAATGGCATGAACACGAGTATGTGATTTTGAACATGGACAAGACTATAAGTTTGAATCGATATTGGGTGACTCATGACCCACTCTGAATCATTTTGAATCTTTATTATCGAGCAATTCTTAAGTACAAGTCAAATTTACTTTGACAAGGTAACTTTCGAATTAAATTGAGTTTATATTAATTTGATTATGCATTGTCCATTTTAGTGGGATTTTGACTTAGCACAAAAATGAGTTAGGAGTAGGGACCAACCTAAGGTGTCTGATATAAATTTTCTAATCTCATAAAGATGTTCCTCGTACGATATTTTAATTATGTCTTTGTAGGCCTTCCCACTAGTGCATCTGTCTGGTACTCCTGCTTTCGTAGTTTACCTTGGCAAGTAAGCTCAGTCTTTGGCCGGTGTAGAGTATAATATTGGTATTCATGTTATAACTCATATAGTTTTGTCGGTTATGGTCTTATTCCCGCACCTATTAGCTTATATGTTTCTTTTGCATTATCATGACATTATTTTACTCTTTAACTTTAACTAATTATATTGTTAAAGCTTCAAAATTGGTATATCTGGTATGCATTCTTTGTCATTATATTTACTTGTGGCATTGTATACCTACATACTTAGTACATTCCAAAGTACTAATCGCATTTTTCCTATATGCTTATAATCATGTAGGGATGGGTAATCTACCTTATCCTCCTCCTCGTGGCTAGGTTGACTGTGAAGACTTTGAGCTTCGGGTAAGTTCCCATTCACTGGGAAGGGATCCCTTATCTTCAATACTTTGATATTTTGGATATTTTGTGTATTTTCTTTTATGACTTTATATTGAGGGATCCAGACTTGTATTTTTGTCTCTATTTAATGTCATTTGTTTAGAGGTATGATGGACTAGAACTTCACTTTTATTATGTCTTGAACTATTAAGTTGAGCTTCCACATTTAGCTATGATTTGTCTCTTAGTCCCGTTACCCATTTCTTATTGTCACACATTTATTATTCACTATTTGAACCTATGCAGTGTATGTATAATCTAAGAGGCTTATTTGGGGACCTTCGGATTCTCATTCGTCGTATCACACCTAGGCCCCCGATTTGGGTCATGATAGAACATGCATACTAACAGATGGAACTTTGTATGGATTGTGGAATTGGTCTATAGAAGTAAAGCTTAGAATCAGACAATATAGATTTTACAAATCAAGTTTAGGGATCATGGATCATTCTACGGATTATAGGAGAGGTTTGCAAAATTTCACTAACTCTTAGGATATTTTTTGATTTAAGGTCAATTCCACAAAAGGTGTTGTAATGATCCCTTAAGTCATTTCTATGGCATTGCAGTCATGTTGGTTTAAGCATGTGTATGGCGACCTCACGTCATTATTAACTTCTTGAGACTATTGGCATGGTTGTTGGATGGGTTACGTAATAACCCTTTGGGTCGTTTCTATGATTTTTTTATTATTATGTTGACTTGATCATGTATATAGTGACCTTGGTACTATTGGGGTGATTATTAGTTAGGTTACTTGGGAGTTATGTGGATTTTTGAGTTAACCAGGAAGTTATACCCGTAAAATGATTCTTTGAATAAAGTCCTATTAAACGACTACAAAATGAAATTCTGACGATTTCATTAGCTCTGGAATGGTCCAATTCGGCTAAGAGCATGTCTAGTGTAATTATATCATGGATTGTAAATTTGGCCATTAGAACCTGTTGATAGTTGACCCAGTCAATGCTCTCAGGAATCGTGCCCTGGATAAGAATTTTGATAGTGTAGTTAGCTCCAGAATATTGATTTTGGTCTAGGTCAACCTTTTGTTTGATGCTAGGGACTTAAAAATTTATTTGACCCTCGGGGCCTTTCTGTTAAAAGTTGAGTATAAAGAAGTGGGACTCTCATGTTGGAAGCACCGTTGGAAATTCCAATTGTACTGTTGGATCCAAAACATCGAAATATATAGGGTTATAAAGTTGATTTACAAAAATCTGAGTCTGTACGAGCTCGAAATGATGAAAAAGAGATTGAATGATTTAGGGAAAGGGAATGATGTGAGAAGCTATGGGGTTGCCACATGGCATGACTAGGCATTGCCATATGGCAGTGAGTTCGCACCTTCCACCTACATATATATATATATATATATATATATATATATATATATAAGGACATTTCTAGG
>JAOTQJ010048941.1:1837-14618 GCA_025642045.1 Solanum sejunctum
AGAGGATTCTTTCTTAGACAAGGAAAAATCATAAAGAAAAGTGGTGCAAATGGAGTAAATGTTCAGTTTAAAAGGGAGGGTCTTTGGTAATAAGAAGAGGTTGTGGTGAATGATTGAAACAATGCACCTACAAGAACTAACATATTGAACTGATGCTTGAAAGCCCAATAAAAGTGATCATTTTCTTTAAGTCAGCAAGCTTTCCGCCAAAAGAAAAGTATGGGTCAGAATAAAGGCATAAAGAGGGAAGCAAGTTCTTTTTACAGTGACTCTAAGAATATCTTTAATGGCTTATCCAAATATCAACATGTTCCATACATAGGAAGAAAGAAGCATACCTAATTTAGAATTGGGTGAACTAGCTTCTCCTCACTTTATTGTGTTGTTCTAGATGAGAAAACTAAGGGTAATATCAATAGTTGCTAGAGAGGGAGTCCAGGTATAACTAGGTAGTTTATGTTACTATTCACAAATACAGTGGTCACTTATTCACTATGACACTTGAACTCAAAATAAATATCAAGATGAAGAAGAAATATTATTCATGTGACCCCGATTAATCCCAAATGAAGGCGATTGAGCTCAAGGTGTTCACGTCCTTGTACTTTTGTAAATGTGTCAGCTACTTGATCTTCAATTTTGCCGAAGGTCATTTCAATGTGACCTTTCTCAACATTTTCATACAGAAAGTGATGGCGAACATCTATGTGCCTGGTACGCTTGTGATGCACTGATTCATGGCTACGTTTAATGCAATTGTGTTGTCTCACATTATTGTTATGCAATCTACTTTAACTCCAATGTCCAGTACCTATTGTTTGATCCATAAAAGTTGATCATAATAGGATACAACAACTATATTCTCAGCCTCAACAGATAGGGCCAGTGAATTTTGTTTCTTCGTAGCCCACAATACCGAAAATGGTCCTAAGAAGTTATCCATTCTTGAGGTACTTTTTGATTAACTAGGTACCCTACATAGTTAGCATCATCAAAGCTAACAAGTTTAAAGGAATACCCAGTGGGGTGCCAAAGGACTAGGTTCATGGTTCCTTTGAGATATCTCAGGATTCGTTTTACAACTTCCAGGTGGGATCCTTAGGGTATTGACTGAAAGCATGCACACATACCTATACTGAATACTATGTTAGGCCTACTAGTAGTGAGAGATAGTAGTGATCCAATCATCCTTCTATACTTGTTCTCATCCATAGCATTACCTGCTTCATCTGCGTCCATCTTAGTTGTGCCATAGTAGTGCTGTTGATCTTGGTATCCTGCTCTTAAAAATTTGTGAGTAACTCTATGATGTACTTTTGTTAATGGATCGACATTCCCTCCTTCATCTCATGAATTTGAAGTCTTAGGAAGAAGATCAACTCACCCATCAGACTCATCTCATACTCACTACCCATATGTTCTGCAAACTCTGCTCTAGAGATGGTGTTATCAATGTAGACCTGAACTATGAGCATATGCTTTTCTTTACTTTTGAGGAATAGTGTGTTGTCTATCTTGCCTATAAGTCATCCATGACTCGATAGATAACTTGATAGTTAATCATCTTAGGCTCTAGGTATTTACTTCAGCCCGTACAGTATTTGTATAGCTTGTACACATAGTTTGGGCGTTCATTATATTTAAACCCTAGAGTTTGCTTGATATATGCTTCCTCTTAAAGATACCTATTTAGGAAGGTACTTTTTACACCCATTTGATATAGTTTGAACTCCACGTGAGCTATAAATGTAATCAATATTTGTATGGCCTCAATTCTTGCAGTAGGGCCAAAAGTCTTATCATAGTTGATCCCTCCTTATTAGTTTTAACCTTGAACCACAAGTATGGCTTTATTTCTGGTGATAGCAACTTGCTCATACAATTTGTTTCTAAATACCCCTTTTCTTCCAACGAAAGTAAGATGTTGAGTAGGGGAACCAGGTGTCATACTCTGCTATGCTCAAACTGAAGAAGTTCTTCTTGCATGGCAAAGATTCATTTATCATCGAGTAAAGTTTCTTTGATATTTTTTGGGCTCAACAAGGGACACATAGCTGGATCATGCACATATGTTTTTGAGCTTTGATCTGGTAGCTATACTCGAATCTAGTGGAGTCAGCAAGTTTTTTTGGGAATGCTAACTCTTGTGTTTCAAGTTATGAACTTGATCATCCTTTATTGTATCTTCATGGTTCACCGTTAAGCGTCCCGCTCCATCAAATATCCTGCATCCGAGGTATGAGTAGGAGGGAGTACCTGTTGAGTTGGAGGAACAGTGAGACTTACATTATCTCCCTCATCATCATATGTGTCTATTTTGTGATGTTCTATCACTAGTTCATGCGCCTATTCCTACAAAACTTTCTCGGCCATGAAATTGGCCTTATCAAATATAATATGGGCACTTTCTTTAACATATTTGGTTCTTTTATTGAACACTTTTAGTATCAAACTTTCCTAGTATATCTTTTTCACTATTGTGCAGATAGCATGCATAACTAAATGATTTGATGTGAGCTAGATTGGGTTTTATGCCTTTAAGAAATTCATAGGATATTTTGTTTAGGATAGGTCAGATCATGCATCCGTGGATGAGTAAGAAAGTGGTGTTAACAACCTTAGCCCAATAGCCCAGTGGAAGATTGCTGGCTATCAACATAGTTCTAACCATGTCTTCTAGAGATCTATTTTTCCTTTCAACAATCCTATTTTGTTGTGGTGTTTTAGGGGCAAAGAAATTGTAAACTACACCATTCTCTATACAGAATTTTAAGATTTTTGAGTTCTCAAATTTTGTACCAACTACCTGACTGGAGGAGATAGACAGGAAGGGAGGTGGTGATTAGGATAACCCTATTATAATTGCAGAAGTAGAAGCTATAGGCCAAGGCTTTTGAGTAGCCAGTGTCATAACTATAAGGTATGTAAGCTTCTCCAGAGATAGATCTCAATGAAGAAGTCATGGGCGAGAAGTGATCGAAGCATAGGTAAAATGAATTTATTCTCCAAAGCAGCAAGATGTTAGACCATACAAGGCTCTCTGGCGCAGGAACAGCATAAGATAAGAAAGATCAGATTAGTTGTGGCCTTCGGTGAATCAGTCACAGTTCATAATTCCCCTTTACAGCTAAAAGGAAACAAGGAGTTGATAGGAATAGAATTGGCAGCTAACCGATAAGAAACAAAAGCAAGCGAAGGCAATGTGATCGGGCAAACCTATATAGCTGGAAAAATGGTTTTCTCTAATAACTAGACTGCAAAGACGAGAAAATGATAAAAGAGTGGAATGATGTCTTTTCTAACTTATAACAATATTGATTTATTTATTATTGTCTATCTTGATGACATTGTTGTCTATAGTGAGTCCCTAGAGGACCACTTATATTCCTCTCTTGGGTGTTCGGTTGCTTGTGTTTCTATCCTATGATCAAATCTCAGAGACTATCGCTAGGTCCTTAGCGAACCACTCGATCTCATCACATTCGTTCAATCATATTCTAATAGTAAAAGACATTAGTGTATAAGAATTCATAACAACATGAAATGAAAAATGACAAATAAGGGCCAAAGGCCAAGCCATTCATCCATGTGCTAAGTAAGACTGGCATGAAACTAGTGAAAAATAACATCCAATCACATTGACAATCTATAAAACATTTGAATAATAGTGCCAATGACAGACCCATGGCTACTTCTAAATAGAATGAGATAAGTCTAACTCAAGCTAGAATAAAAACATAATGTCCTCCTAGAGTAGGCAAGGGATCACCAATCAACTAAGAGCAAATAGGGCCTCAATGGTGCGCATGTTGATGACCGCTAGTACCTATCTCTGACTTCTGAAAAGATGCAGACCCAAATGGACGTTAGTGCATAGAATGTATGTTTATGTAAAATGGCAGAAGAAACATGTTTGGGAAGAATAACATCAACTCCAATAGCTCAACTCAAGAAATAGGTAACTAAATCATTATGTCAAAAGTTTAAAGTAAGAATGCAGTATATGCAATGACTACTCATCTACTATCTACATCTCATTATCAACTCAGAGTACTATTAAGGCCTATTTGGGAGTTTTTCTAAACAACAACTATCACCTATGAGCCAGTGATAATACAACAAAGCAATGCCATTGCCACATCCATCTAATACCTTATCGAGGGTATAGGACATACCATCAATGGATCCAAAATTAGTAATATCAAGTCCTCATTTTGCGACAATAGAAAACATTCGGTTTTACAATTCAATCCTCTCCTACACCGGCTGCGTTGTTATTAAGTTTGAGTTGGACTTACTCTTACTTAATTTGGTGCTCAATACTCCTCCCAAAAATCAATATGCTTATAAGATATCAACCCTACGGTTAACTCATTCATTTAGTCTATTGGACCTTCATCAACGCAATTCATCACATTGACTATGAACCCTTTGGTTATAACATTTTTAGGTTCAGTTCCTTACTCATAAGGACTCAATCATGCATCATTTAAACTCATAACATTTAGGAGAAAAAATATATAATTAAAGGATTTAGGGGTTCCGTATACTCTTTAGGCTCAAATAATGCTCCTATATGCTCATTTAAGTAAAATATGTAAAACGAATAATAAGAAATCATGCCATGGTTTATGTAGTATGGTAAAATCATGTAATTCAAGTATCTAATTCAAAAAAATGGTAGTTCATGCAAAATTATATAGATATGCAATAGGATTTAAGAAAAACCTCAAAAAAACATTCATGGGAGACTCAATTTACTCACATCACCATCAATCTGGGTTATGAGACTCATGGAAGAACATAATCCATATTTTGGTTAGCCTTACATAATTGGAAGTTTTGAACCTTGGAAGATTGGAAGAATTCTTATGTTTTCCTCAAACCATAACCCTTTTCTCCCTTGAAACCTTTCTTCCACATTTGATAGTGGGTTTTAGCATAAAAGTATTAATCTGACATGTTTAGGGCTTTATTTAGGTGAAGAGACGTCAATCCTAGGCTAAGAAAGTATGGGAAAAGACTAAAATACCCTTTCTTAAAAAGCTGTCAAAAGTCATCTACAGGCCTAATTACGGCCCGTAAAAGTTTCCATAGACAGTAGGGACCTTTCCATAAACTTTTGGCCCCATTTCAATGTTTATGGTTCATTTTATGACCCTATTTTACGACCTGCACAAGGTTCTATGACCCGTAGATGGTTTCGTAAAGTCTGGGCCAAAAATTGAGGTTTTAGGAACTTTCTTTCTCCACAAATTAGCAAATGGGTTGTAGTTCATTTTATGGACTATAAAGGGTTTCGTGGAGCAATTCTGCACTTGACAATCTTCAAAAAAACAACCATAACTTTTGACTTCAAACTCCAAACAAGGTGAACTAGTTGCGTTGGAAAGATAATTCAAATTGATTTCCTTTAGTAGGTCATATGACACCTAATTCTTTGTGTGCTAAGAGTTATGATCATTTAAAGTTAACCCATGCATAATTCAACACTAGAAACTCAATTTATTGAAAAGTTTTGAACTCGACTAAGTACCAGGAGTCTCTTATGACCCTAATACACTTCCCACATATATGAATGAGGCTTGAAGCATAGGTATGTGTGAGGATAGAGTTTTGGGGTATCACAATAATCTTCCAGAAGGTTTTCTTTGGTATCACAAATAGATAAGTAAGCATCAGTTAAGACTAGTGACAAAGATTCAAGCTTTTTCTTAGAGTAGACGGTCATGTTCTTTTCAACATGTTTGAAGCTTACCTTGGTTTCCTGCAGGAAACTATCTTCTTTGGTAGTATCTTCTCCTGCCATTAGTGTCAGGTTCTCACCATCACACCCTATTCTAGTGTCGAGGTTGTTCAGTTCAACATCAATATGAGTTTCAGCTTTAATCCCATTGCTCTCATCATCAGATTCTTCTAGAGCTACATGTGCCAGAAAATCATATTTCTCAAATCCTTCAATAGCCATGAAGAACTACAAAGCTTCTGTATTTGATTCCTTGCAAGAGAGTTGCTAAAGCTACGAGTGCCCTTTTGACTGAAAAATCATCCTATTAGTTGGTCATTTTACTGTCCTTGAGGATGTACTGCCCATTCCTAGGTTCCTTGGCCTTCTTAAAATTATTCCTCTTATATTCTAGGGCCCATAGGGGATAGAACTTGATGAACTAATCAGGGCTTCCAAAATTGTGGCATAGTTAATCTCTGATATCCTTGTCAGTATTTCTTTTGGAGTTTCTTCTTTGACTAATTGGCCTTTGCTCAACAATCTTTGGAAACGTCTGGTCACCAAGGCAATATTTTTCCCTTCAAAGTCTTCCTTCTCAGTAGCCATAAGAACTAGGTTATTCTCCTTTCGCTTGACATTAAGTTCCTTCACTTTGTTTTTCTTCAATTCATAGGTCTGTAGGTTTCCAATCATCTTGTCCATGGTCAAGTTATCCATATACCTAAACTCAGTAATGGCATCCACTTTACTTTGCCATGATTCAGGAAGGACGTTCAGGATCTTTCGGATGGCCTTCCTAGTTAGAATAAGTTCTCCTCGTAAATAATTTCATTCACTAAAGGTGTGAACCTAGTATGCAAATCCTGGATGCTTTCTCCTTTCAATATTCTCAAGAGTTTATATTGTCTGTTGAGATTATCGATCTTAGCCTTGTCCACTTAGGTGGTTCCTTTATGCGTAATATGTAGGGTATCCAAATTGCCTTCATATCTTGGTAAGAATACACTCTGTTGTACTTGTTAGGACCTATACCATAGATCTAGATCTTTTTGGACTTGGCATTGTTTTAGATTTTAAGCTTATCAGCAACATCCCATTTAGTGCGTTCCTTAGGAACTTGAGTGTTTGGCACAATGCCATCCTTCATATGATTTTGCCACCAACCATTATAGTTACCATTTGGTGTCCTATTTTGAGAGGTAGGAGGAGCTTCCATAATCCTTTTCGAGGTAGTTAGCCTTTAGTAAAAAAGGCACGCTCTGATACCAATTGAAAAAATGGTTATAGCTATCAAAAGAGTCAACCAGGTTCTATATGCAGACCAGATATCAATGCAGTAAATAAAGGAACACAAGATGTATAGTGGAAAAACTCTTTACTCAACGAAAACACAATCATTTCCTACCCTCTAGGATTTTTGCAACTTCACTACTTCAGAACTGAGGATATGTTAAGCTTATAATCTCACAACACTCAACACACAATCTCCTCACACAACACTCGCAACATAGAGAGTCATACCGGCTCCTTACTAAGTTTTCTATTAGAAAAAATAATCTCTTAAAATAATTATCATTTCACAATAATTCAAAGAGAGTTGGTGACAATTGAATAAACAAGAAAACAAAACTTTAGATCTTGCTTGAATACTCTTGTGCCAGTTGCTCCTGAGTGATGAATATCGTTGTCAGATTTGCAAAAACATGACTCTTCTAGGGTTGTTGATTTGCCTTTTATACTTAACCCTAGAAGAGTCCTTCTCCAAGACTCCTTCATAAATATGGCACTACAACGTTTCCTTGTAGGAGTTCTGTTCTGATTCTGCTTCCTTATTTAGCACTCCTTCTCCTTGTAGGATTCCGCCTCTTTAGCTGTGTCCATATTCCTGGTACTGTATCCTAAACTTGGTTTTATTTGTCATCATTAGAAAAATTTTAGTAGATCCTGCCAGATCCCAATAGCATGATTGCCTTGGAATTTAGAAGGCGAATGTTGATTTAATACTGCTTAAGAAGGATAAAGCAAAACTTAAGCCTGCTGGGCTTCTTAGTCATGCCAGTGGAACTTAAATGTGATCAAGTTGTACGATATATGAATTTTAAAATAATCTTGGGTCTAATGGGGTGCATTTTCTCCACTAAGATTAAAATATAGTATTGTTTCCATAGTAGAGGGTAGAGAAAGAACAATAAACAGAAGTGTATCAATGGAGCCATTTCCATTCAAAGAGGTACATGCATACATATGTTCTCTTTAGTTGATTTGGAGATTGAGATGATGCCTAGTGTTTGGTTTGTCTTTCTCTGAGGGGAGGGGTGTTGTAGTGTGGCATAGGAAAGGAAGACTAATTGTTGAAAGATTGTTGACATCTTCTATCAACTTGGTTTTACATTTGTGGTCATTGATCCCATGTAGTTAAATTGAAATAAATGTTGTTGATGAGTATCCATGGTTGGTCTAAAGATACTGAACATATTAGGTAGCACGATAATTAGCTTTTGATAATATGATAAAATGAATTCAATATAATCTAAACTAGAGAGAATCCTATATCTATGGAAATATTAGCAATTTCGATTTATAAGATACTTATTGAACTAAATAGTATGCCAGTATCCTTAGACTCAACGAGTATGCATGATTAGTCTAATGGATATTGAACATATACTGCAAACTAGTAGGATGACATAGTTAAGGAAATACTAAAAATTCATTTTCATGATACAGATATACTAAAACATTGTTGGTAATTCATAAATTAGATTGTCAATATAGATAAATTATTAATATAGTATTAAATATTCTCCATGAATATGAGATATTGAAATTTACCTATAATGGATGGTTTAAATTAAGATACTTATATTATTATTATACAAATCATTCCCGCAGGATTTATGTACAATAATAACTCTCGAGGGAACATATGTTATGTCTGAAGATGGTCAAGTGCAGCAGTCTGGACCACTGAAAATTTCATGTGCTCGTTCAAGTTATGATGTTATTGGAGGTCTAGTTATTGATCGTCTGATTGCGGCGAAGGATGTCAAGGTTCGTAGTATTTACTTCTTTGATGATAAAATTACTTATTTATATTTTTTTTGTTTTGAGAAGAAAGAAAAACATTTTGTGCCTACTATGGAATTGAAGTATCCAGTTTTGTGTCACACAAACAAGTACCTGTTGAATTTTGTGTTTTGCTTTTGCTCTAGTCTTGTCCAGGTTAGTGTAGATTGAAAGGTCCATCCGAGTAGTTTCAGTTATTCATTTTTCAAGTTTTTTGTGATCAATGAAGTACTGATGCTTTGGTTAGAAGGTGCGATAGGTTTGATATAGGGGTTACTCAAGGGGTTAAAGGTAGACCAAAGAAGTATTGGGGGGAGGTGATCAGACAGGATATGATGAAACATCATCTCACAGAATACATGATCTTAGATAGAAAGGAGTGAAGGTCGCATATTAAGATAGCTGGCCAATAGACTAGTAGGAGTAGTTTGATGCCTGGCTTGGTGTTTTAGTAGGGTAATAAGACTTGTCATGTTATTTTATCTTGTGTTTTTTTCGCAACATGTATTTGTCATTTCTATTATACTTCTATATTATCATTTGTTTTGCATTTTAGTCGATTTTTTTCTTTTGTTCCTTTTATCTTTGTTTTATATCTAGTTTCTTTTGCTTTTGGGGCTTGATATTTTCTGATGAGAGTATTTCTGAAACAACCTCTCTATCTCTATGAGGGAGTGATAAGGTCTACATACATTTTACCCTCCTCGTACCTTACTTGTGGGATTCCACTAGGTATGTTGTTGTTGTTGTTGTATTATTATCATGAAGTCATACATAATGAGTAATTTGGTGTCCTTACAGGTTACAATTTGTGCTTTTCATGTAAATCCAAGTGAAGATGAAGAAAAAGTTTGAAGAACAGCAAACACATGTAGTTTGCTATTGATGCTTGTCAGTGTTTTTTCCTATTGTACTGTTCAAGAAAAAACTGGATTGGCTACATGTTCTCTTGACATTGATCAAGATAGTGTAATTGATGTAATCATTTAAGTAAAACCTTAAAACTTGTTTTGGATGGATGATCTTTTGTAGTAAGTGTGTGTGTGTTGGACATGTATTGATTTGAAAGGTGAAACAATGTTTTGCAAAAGCTAAAGACCAAAAGAAAGTTTGGCCAATTGTCCAATGCCAATTTTGCATTAGAGAAGTCTTATAGAATTGTCATTAGAGAAGTCTATAAGATGCCCCTCAAATGTAGTAATCTTGACTTTTTGTCTCTCATTAGAGAAGTCTTATAGAAATGTTATTCTTTCAACTTTAAGTTGAGTAAGAGTACATTTTTACATCTCTACAACTATCTTTTAAACAACTCTCCATGCTTAATTACCTCTCAACTTCTTTTTTTAAAACAAAAAAAAATCATTCTTTATTTTCCTTTTAGTTATTATTTCTCTTCTCTCTCTCTCTTTTTTGGGTCCTTTTTTCATGTTTTTTTTTCATTTTTTTTTATACTTTTTTGTTTTCATTTTTCTTAACTTCTATTCACCCTTTATTTATTTATCTTGTTTTCCTTATTTTTTTCTTTTTTTTCTCTACCTCTATTTTTTTTGTCTTTTTTCATCTCTCTCACTCTCTCTCTCTCTCTCTCTCAATATATATACACACACATACACGTACATGTCATGACCTGGAATCGGGTGATGACACTTGTCTTAACCCACCAAGACAAGTCAACCAAAAAAAGAAAATAGGAAATAACAGTCTATTAAAGGCTAAACAATAAGAGAAGGGAATCACAAGTCTAAATTAAATTATACAAATCTCAAAGTCTCGATTCTCAAATAGACAAACATAAAGATAAAAGCGCCCTTAAGAGTCCACTGAATTGTCACAACCTGTACATAGGGTCTAATAGTGATATGGCGAAGGGAACCCAAGAGTCCCCAAACAAGCCTCAAAGTATCCAAATTCAAAGCATCAGTTCAGAAGCGTATTTAAATAGTAAACACATAGTTCTAAGGGACGGAAAAATAGGACCCACGCTATGGGGATATCATATAGAGAGGGTTTAACATGGATTCACATAACATGTAGTACATAAAGACTAAGGCGCGCGTAAGTATGACTCGCACTATGGGGGCATTTCGGGACTTAAGATCTTCCATATTTCCACATCAAATATACATATATATCAAAATTCTCATAATCAATCCATAGTAGTCATATCCAATAGATAAGCATAATAATAAGGTTCAAATACAATACATAACATATAGATCCGACAAGAGTCTACAAGATGTCCAACAATGTCTGTAGTCATAAAATTAGGACGGGGGCCAAGACATGCCTCAGGCTCACCACTCAAAGTAAATACCACAGATGGAAGGAATATAGGTAGAGGAATAGTGGCTGTCCTTGGAAGATACGACTCACCTCAACAAATGTCTCAATACCTATCTAGCGTCAAATGGTGGATGAAATAAATCTTCGATCCCTACATGGTGATATCATGTAGGTAAAAGTACATGTTAGTACATTTGAATGTACTAAGTATGCGAGGTGTAATGCATGTAACTTACCAAAACCAGCATATAATGTTAGATTGAAAGGGCACATAATATAGAAAGAGATTTATAGCAAGGAATGTAAGATAACAAGATGCTATGAAATTCATGATTCATGAAATGTAAATGTTGCTCATATATATATAGTAGGGATGTGAGCATAATCGACATGAGTAAGACCAAGAGAGTTATTACTTAGAATCCTGATAAAATCACCTTATCGGTAAACAGGTGGTCTACTTGCAAAAGGTAAACCATACTTCACCATACAGGAACCGCACCCATTTCGTATGAAGTAACCTTCCTTACTATAATAACACCCATTTCGGATAGGATTTTCACATATAGTATATCACATCATATCATATCATATCATGTCTTCTCCTTATGGGAACAACACCCATTTTGGATGCAATCACATTCTTTTCATAAACAATATCTTATCACAATCATATCATAGAACATAATTGGGCATAAATTACTTCATAATTTTCATAATGATCCAATGTCATGAATGCAAATGCCATGAATGACATGAGGAAAACATGGGTAATTAAGATTCAATCTAAAATCAACAATACAATATGAAATTCAAATGAAAATATAATTAAATTCGCATTTGAAATCATAACATAATCAACCATGTGATTCATCATATTATGGTTTAAATCAATTTAAATCATCATATAAGCATAACCCATACATGAATTGAATTTAATAAGCAAGACAATTGAAAACCCAACTTTAAGATGAGCAAAATTCATGAAAAGTGCTAGAAAAGTTTTGGGTCTCCTTGGTTGAAAGGAGCTAAAGATCAAACCCATAAACCTTGACCCATTGAAGAAGTTTCAAGAGAAATTTGAAGAAGAATTAAGTTTTCCTTGACTACCAAAGTTTGAATCCACAAAAGTTCTTTGGAATAGATTCTATAGTGACTTGAGAGAATTAGTCTTGAATTTGGATTTAGAATTAGTGTAGGAGAGGTTTAGTAATGTAAAGGGGGGAAGGGGGTTAATGATCTTAAAAAGCCATAATAATGGGTTAAAATATCAAAAATAACTCAATAAAAATGCCCCCTTAATTTTCCCTAGAACTCCCCATGGCCAGCTTCACGGGTTGTGAAGCCCTTTAGGGGTCGGGATGACCCCCGTCTAGCCTATGCAGATTTTATGAAAAAAGGGCATAACCTCTACATCTGAACTCCAAATGAGGTGAAACCAAGTGTGTTGGGAAGCTAATTCATAGAGATTTAGTTCGATAGGTCATGGGTCACTCTGTTCATTTTGTGCTAAGAGATATGCACATTTAAAATTGATCCTTCAATCAGTACTTATGAAAAACTTAGCCAATAGGATTCCTTTGAAATTTACTCGATGTATGAGGCTCATAATGTCATTAAACAACATAAATAAGCTTGAATTGCAAGCTTGAAAGTGAACTTATCTTGAACTTGAAGATCCCATACTTAAAAAAATTTCACTCC
>JAOTQJ010048952.1:0-14617 GCA_025642045.1 Solanum sejunctum
AAGCTATACCTAAAAGAGATAGTCAGGCTACATGGAGTCCCAATCTCCATTATATCTGACCGAGGAGCTCAATTCACCGCAAAGTTTTGGAAGTCCTTCCAAAGGAGTTTAGGAACATAAGTGAATTTAAGTACAACTTTCCACCCTCAAACAGATGGTCAAGCAAAATGCATCATTCAAACACTTGAAGATATGTTACGAGCTTATGCATTGGACTTTAAAGGTAGTTGGGTGGACCATTTTCCACTTATTGAATTTACCTATAATAATAGTTACCACGCGAGTACCAATTTGGAACCTTATGAAGATTTGTATGGAAGAAAATGTAGATCACTAATTAGATGGGTGAGACCACCTTACTTGGGCCAGATCTAGTACAACAAGGCATAGAAAAAGTTAAAGTAATACAGCAGCGACTAGAAACAGTCCAAAGCCATCACAAATCATATGTGGATGCTAGGAGAATAGGACTAGAATTGGTGATTGGGTATTTTTAAAGATGTCCCAAACGAAAGGGGTTATGAGATTCGATAAGAAGGGAAAATTGAGTCTATGTTACATAGGGCCATATCAGATTATTAAGAAGGTTGGGCAAGTTGCATATGAACTAGAGCTACCCCAAGAGCTTTCAATGGTTCATCCAGTTTTTCATGTCTTAATGCTTAGGAAATGCATAGGTAACCCATCCCGTGTCACTCCTATTGAGAATGTACAGGTTACAGAAGATCTCACCTATGAAGAAGTGCCTATTGCTATTTTAGATCATCAAGTTAAGAATCTAAGGAACAAAGAAATAACTTCAGTTAAAGTACTTTGGAGGAACCAACAAGCAGAAGAATCACGTGGGAAGCTGAGGATGCAATGAAATTAAAATATCCTTATTTGAAGCTAAAGCAAAAATCCAGCAAACAGAATTGGGACACTAATAGGTACGTGGTATTGAATACTTAATGTGTTGTTAAAGTTTGTGCAAGTAGAGGTTTAAACTCGGATAAGCTATCTAATTGTGGTAACATTCGAGGACGAATGTTCCTAAGGGGGGGAGGATGTAACACCCCACACCTTACAATATTGGCACAATGCAAATGAAACATGACATGGTTTGAACAAATTAGTGCTAATTTTCAAAAGTGCTTGAATCTCGTGTTAATGGGCTATATGTGCAACTAGCGCTTAAGAGGGTCGAGCAAATATATGTTATATGTCGAATTGAGGAGATTACAGACTTAAAATAAAGTGAGAGAATTGAGGTGCTTGTAGGACTTAAAAGCTAGCAGGTGAGTCAGCTACTTGCTTAGTTTAAAATCGCTAGTTAAACGGAGATGAAGCTCGACGTCAAAATTATCCCAGTTCGATTATGAATAAAGTATGTATTAAGGGTGTAACTTGGATCCATGTTTTAGCATTATAAATGGTCTATATGTTCAACCCAAGAGATGTATTAAAAAGGGCCCAAAGACAATATAAAACACTCAGCAAATTAGGCCCCAAAACTAAGTAAGTGAAAGTTGGAAAGTAGGCAGCCCAAGACCATCAAGTTGGTGACCCATTTAGACCCAAGTCCAATGGACAAGCATCTGCATAAGAAGATTACTAATATGTGGCTTAATATAGTAAAAAATCCAAGAGTAAGTCGGCCAAGCTAGGCCTTTAAAGAGAGATAAGAATCGCACAACTTCATTCAACATAGACAAGAACAAAAAATCTGCTTTCTTGGTGTTTGTTTGCTCTCGTTTAAGGAGGTGAAAGACAAGCTTTACAACCTCACAAGAGTCCCTAAAGAAGCTATAAATCTTGAATTTGAATGTAAGTAAACTTACCTATGTACCTAGTATGGTTTGTTCATCAAAACCAAAAAGAGAAGTTAATCTCACCTATGCTAGAATTTCTGGACAGATTGTATACTAAGGGTTCTGTGCACTTTTCTTGTTAGTTAAGAGGTTTTTATCTTGTTGGATGGCTTTATTATGTATTAGTACTTAATTATATGACAAATATTGGTTTTACAGAAGTGTATAAAGGCTGATTAACTACTGTTACAGTCCATAAAAGTGAGTCATTATATGATATCGCAATTATGTGCTTTGTATGAACTTGTGGACTGTTGGAAAGCAAGCTGTTGCTTCACATATTTAATAACTAAATTATTGCTGTTCTGAAATTAGTTCATATCTGGTTGTATGTGTAAATGTTACTGGAACAGTTTGGTTAAAATTGGAATAGGTTTGGATTTGTCAAAGTCGAAATGTAGTTGTGCTTTGTGGGCTGTTGTAAAGCTATTATGAACTTACAATAGGCTGTACATGATGTATACATGATAATGTGTGTTAGAAAATATGATTAGGAGCGGAAAGATTAAAGGAATACGCCCGGGTTTATAAACACCCGCTTGCTGCCCGTGTATTGTTTTCTTATGTGATTGAGATACCAAGATTTATTCATTGGCTTCTAATACTAGTTTTATCCTCTACTATGTTGTAGATAAGTATTTGGAGGAAGAGAAGGTTATCTTGAGGTAGTAACGAGGTTATACAACGAGGCATATAAGGTTACTTGATTTCGTATCACTTGGCATGAAATATAGATCTCTCCTTGGTACATAAAGGCATTCACCAACTCTGATACAACTATTAACCATATCTCCACTTTTGTACATGTTCATATGATTCCATACATAATCACCATTAAAATTGTATACATGCTTGTATACCAAGTTACATGAGTTCTTGTTACGAAATAAAGTTCACAAGTTGTTCCAATTCATATGCATTTTATTATTTACGTAATGTACTCTTTTCATTGTTATGTTGTCTTGTGTGATTATCCACATGTCACATGTTACCTATACAACCCTATAGCTCCAATATTATGGCCACCAAAAGAATCATCTCAAAGGTAATTGAAAGATGCAGTATACAGTTTGATAGGTGGAGCCCGAGGGGATTCAATTATGAACCTAGCATAGGGATGATCCCAATACAGTTTGATGGGTGGAGCCCGAGGGGGTTCAATTATGAACCTAGCATAGGGACGATCTCGATACAGTTACCACTGATCAGTTGGTCATATGATTACAATTGTGCACAGATTTTTCAGTACAGATCTTACAGTAAAGGTAAAGTGATATAAAGGACGTAAAGTACATGATTCCACAGCATAACTAAGGGTGGTCTTTGATCTTCCACAGATGCATGGTTTTATTTGGGTGGTTACTTTATATATAGTATATCCTGCCTTACATACTCAGTACATTATCCCGTACTGACGTCCCTTACGGGGGACTTGTATTTCATGCTACAGGTACAGGTGCGAGTAGATCTCCCCAGTAGGAGTATAGGATGTTCAGTGGCTGTCATCAAGCTCCAGGTTGCTTCGGGGCTTTGTACATGTCTAGAGCTTACATGTTTTTAGTGCACAGTTTGTTGAGGCAAGGCCTTTCCCAACCCTTATTAGATGATTTTCTTTATTTAGAGGATTTATAGACTATGTAAAGCACAATGAAGTCATGTCTTACACTTTAGATAGCATGGCCCAATGGCCTAGTCATATGCGTTTCCTTTTAGCTTGTTATCACTGTTTATCTGCTTAAAGACATGTCAAATGTAGAAACCCCTTATAACATATGCAGAACACAAATAATTACAGGTTGGTTCTCCCGAGACTTATCCGCAATGGGTACCGGTCCGCGCTATGGGACTTTGGGGCTTGACATAAACCCTATTCCAAAGGATCAAACTCATTACTCTTAAATTGAATACACTCTCAAATTCTCTCAAGAGCCTTCACCAAGACCCCAATACAAATTCAAGGAAAGTCAAGAACAAGTGTTGGATTTCAAGACCTCATTCCAAGCTTCCATTCTTTCCAACTCAATTTCAAGAAACTCAAGGTCTAAGGTTTGTGGGTTTCAACCATTGGATCCTTTCACCTATGGTGCCTAACCTTCCTTTTAACCTAAATTGCTTATTTATAAGATGATTTACTTATGTGTATTACTTATTACGAATTTGGGTATAAGCCATGTTGGGATTTCATAAACTTGTGATTGTTTAAGCATGTTTTGAGCTATGAATCTAAGATCCATTATGTGATTTTATGAGGGGTTTTCATATATCTTGTTTGAGAGTATTACCAAGTGTTGGTAGGTGGTTTTACATTAAATCTTCTTGCATGAATTCACTCTTGAATTGCATGATCTTATACTAGCATTACACACCTGCCAAGTATTTGATAAAATGTCTGATTTTGGAATCTTGAGTTATTGATGATCCATTACATGACCTATGATTTGAATGACTTTATGATGATGCAAGGAATATTTATATTAGTTGTTTTCATGAAAATTATCCATAGTAATGTAAGTTGACCATGCCTAGTTAAGGAGGTGATGCCTCAATCACCATGGATGGTAGGGTGAGACAACCATCATCCAAATCAAGGGGTTGATACCTCAATTACCATGGATGGTAGGGTGAGACAACCATTAACCAAATTGAGGGTTTGATACCTCAATAACTATGGATGGTAGGGTGAGATAACCATCAACCAATTGAAGGGTTGATACCTCAATCACCATGAATGGTAGGGTGAGAGAACCATCAACTAATTGAGGGGTTGATACCTCAATCCCCATAGATGGTAGGATGTGACAATCCATCATAATGTTGGTCTTTTCGTATATATGTAATATGTTCTAATATAAACATGTTTTTTACTTTAGGTATCATTCATGCATGTCATATTGCTATAACCTCATTCATTACCTAATTATGCATTTCGATTATGTGGCTATCTCTTGTTGCATTGTGTCCTACATACTTAGTACATTCAAAAGTACTAACGCATACTCTATGCTTACATGATGTTAGCGTGTAGGAACAAGAGCCCCACTTGATCATCCTCATCTTCCACGTGGCTCGTACGACCTCTCAAAGCTAGTTGGTGAGTCCTCAACTCCAAGGACATACTTCTCTTGATTTATTATATGTATTGACTTTTCTTATGTTGGATACTTATGACTATGAGGGTGAGCCCAGATATTTTCTTGGACCCTGCTCTTATTTATATATTAGAGATGTTTTTGGAACTTATGATGTATCAATACTATACTCTTGGCTTCTATGTTCTATGGTATTAAAGTTGTCCCTTAGCCCCATTTATCCCTATTTAATATCTTTTATTGTTATTTTATTGCTTCCGCGATCAAGGATGTGTAATGATACGTTAAGAGACTTGTTTGGGGTCCGGGTCATGACACTCAAGCTTATACTATGAGTTGGTTTTTTCTATTGAGACTATGCATGTTTTGAGCTATGAAACTATGATCTATTATGTGTTTTTATGATGGATTTCAAGGTATCTATCTGACGGTTTTGCAAAATGTTGGTGGGTTGATTTTCATTGAGTTTGAGTTTTATCACATGATTTTACTCTTGAATTGCATGATTTTGAACAAGCATTACATACCCACCAAGTGTTTGATAAAATGTCAAGTCAAGAATTCTCAAGTTAATTACATGTTTTATAAGTCAAGTGACTTCACGATGAATATGGGTTATCAAGTATGTTATAAATTTATGAAATTATCTATGATTATCCAAGTATGAAGTTAAGCTCTATTTTCAATATTTTACCTCTTGTGAGCCTTTGATGTTAATGCAAGGGTAATGTTTGATGATGATCTATTCTCATGTTTCAAGTGAGGCTCACCATTAGAGGTCAAGTATATTTAAGAGATACTCATATCATGATTCCATGTTTATTGCAAGTTATTAAAGTATGATTATTATAAATATTCTGTGGGATCAGACTTAGCACCGGTGGATGGAAAGTTTGCTCTTTTTCCTTGAACTATGTGCCAACATAGGATTATGTTATACCCTTGCTATACTAGTGGATCCCTTTAGTGCACTTTCTCATGAAATCCACCCCGAAATAGGACAGGTTCCCATAAAGGGGGTTACTTCTCCGAAATGAGATGGTCTCCCATAAGGTAAAGTATGGTTTACCTTGGCAAGTAGACCATCACTTTACCGATAAGGGGTAATCATCGGGATTCCAAGTTGTAGCTCGCTTTGTCTTACTCTTTGTTGGTTGAGGTCTCTTCCTACATATGTATTATGTTCTATACAAGTTGAACGATTTACAAGCATATATTACTTCAAGCACTGATCATGCATGCCATATTGAGATTATGCTTATCTATTGCCTATTACTATACATTTTGACTATATTAACTTATGTCTGGTTGCATTGTATCCTACAACTTAGTACATTCAAACGTACGAAAGCATACTTTATGCCTACATGATATCATCATGTAGGAACCAGAGCTCCTCTTGATCATCCTCCACGTGGCTAGTGAGATTATTCGAGAAAAAGCTTAGTGAGTCCTCAAGTTCAAGGACACTATCTACTTTCTCTTGCTATTCCTAAGACTTCTTGATGTTGAACATATGATATTATAAGGGTGAGCCCAAAAATGTCTTGGCCCCCGCTCTATTCTAAGTTTAGAGGTATTGTTGGAATAAACTTGACTCTCTATGTTTTATGATATCAAAGACTTCCTTTAGTCCCCTTTTCCCTTTTTATTATCTTTTGTTGTTATTTACTTTGCTTCCGCAATCAAGGATGCATGATTGATATGCTAAGAGGCTTGTTTGGGTCCCTTCGGGTTCCCATTCGCCTTATCACGTCTAGGCCCTGACTTGGGTTGTGCCAAGATGACCCTCAACAATCCCAGCCCATTGGTCCTTTATTCTCCCAAGAATTTGAATTTGATTTTTGGATTTTTCTCCAATTCCTATACTGTTTTCTCTCCCCAATTTCTACCCTAATGCCTGCCCAAAAATATCCTTTTCATTCATCCCTTTTAGAGGAGGGAGTTGAAAATTGAGGGCAAGAATAGTGTTCTCGCTAAAACAAACCCACAAAGGTTTAACCTCAACTTTTCGGCTTCTTTTCAGTTGGTCGTCCGAGTGCTTGTCCATTAAGAGCAAGGCATTTTCTTAACTCATCGTCCATGTTAGTTGCTCTATAAAAGGTAATACTCTTTCTCACTGACTTTAACTATCTTCTTTACGAATTGTTAGCTGTTGATTATATGTGTTAGTTGTTCAAATGCCATATTTTTTTAAGATGATGACTGCTTAATTCTTAATTGCGTTAGGCCGAATCAACAAGATTGGAGGCCTAAAGCCAAATTTTAGATAGGGTCTCTACTTTTTTTTTAAAAAAAAATCTTATATATTTTTATTTAATATATACTTTTTTTATCCTTTTTTAAGATTTAAAGTGATTAATTATTGCTTTATAATCAATTCATATCTGCACTATTCTGTTGACTTGGATCATATATCTTTTTAGAGATGCAACTATTTAAATTATTGAGGGATTTTTGATTATCGGGAACTACATTACATTTTCACCAATTTCTTCTAGATTTTCTTCTTGAATTATTATCATCTAACTCAATTCTATTAGTGACTTGTTCACTTCAAGAACATCCTCCCATATTTTTCGATTCAAGATTTTTATTATTTGTTAAAAATTTATCAACGTCTCCTTTTGAGATTTATTTAATTTTTCAAGTTTTCTCTTCTTCTCTCTTTTTGTAACACTTATTTAAATTGAATAAATTTTAATAATAAATAAAACAAGAATATATAAACTTATGAAACTAAAACTATCAACAGTAATAAATTTTCAATAAAAACTATATAAAATAAAATTAGAATGATAAAAACTCGATTCACAAATTCGATAAGATGGTATAATAATATCAAATAGTGTTGAGTTCCATCAATATAGTGATTCCTTGTTGCACTCCTTGAACTTTTGAAGAAACACCAAAAATATAATTCTTTTTTTAACTTGTAAACATCAAGAAATCAAAATTCTTATAGGAGAGAGTTCAATATTGACAATAAAAAATAATAAAATAAAAATAAAAGAATGAGTATAAAGTAAGTAATAATATAGAATCAAATTAATAATTATTAGGAGGTATTTAAGGAAACACAATTTCCTAGATAAGGAAGTTATTCCAAACATTATTCTACTTCTTAGGAGAAGAAATGTATACCATCGGTTGATTCTTTTTTCATTTTTCTTTCTGTTTCTTTCTCTTTTATTTTAACTTTTACATGTTTTCTTTTTAAAATTTAAAAATATATATAATTTTTTATTAATAATATGTATAAGTATTTTTTTTAAATGGGCCCCAAGTAATGGCTTTAGTGGCCTAGTGCTTAAGATTACAGCGTGAGAGCTTTCGGAGTTAGGATGCAGGAATATTTTGATTGGCTACTTGTTTGAAATCATTAATATGTTTGCGCTTTGGTTCATTGACTCTTTTAAGCCCTGTGACTTCACCATATTTGATGTCATCTCCATTTTGAAATGTGGTCGCTGTTTGATAACGTTGTCGTATCATTTGTGACAACTTCTCAAACTCTCTCTATCTTAGTTGTAAGACCCCACTTATGAGGGTAGGAGATATGCAAGAAATAAGCCTGGAAAATTTGAACTATTGATGTTTATGAAGGGGATTTATGACTCATAAGACGGAGTACGGCTCAAAAAATAGTCTTGTATAATAGGAATCAGAGAAAAGAAGTCTCTGAAGTTTGAACAAGGGCCATCAGACGAAACCCCATTTACGGCTTGTAAAGCTATTAACGAGTCATAGAGAAGGTTTCGTAACAAATTCTAGTAACTCAAATTCAGGGTCCTAAGTTTACGAAAGATTGTCTACAGCTCGTGGAGTGCTCTATGGCCCGTTGATGGGGTCTCGTGGACCTGTTTGGCCAGGATTATAATAGGGGAAGATTTGACCCTTTCTTCCTTTTTAAGCCTAAGCTATGTCATTTTGACCTCATCTATGTCCCTTATCAATATGTACAACCCTAAGACATCTTTTTCTTCCTTATTCCAAAAACCCTAAGTCTCAAAAACTCTCTCAAGCTCTTCAAGACTTTCAAACAAGAAGGTACAAGCTAGGGTTCTGAATTCCTCATTATTTTCCAAGGTTTTCCTATCTTTTATCACTAAGGTATGTGGCTTACTTGTGGGGACCTTCCTTCCCACAAGTCCAACCATTTCTCTTCTCCTACTATGTGAAGTTAATGAATCTTTATGAGTATTTTATGAACTCTTGCATATGATATTACTATTATGCATTTTATGATAGTTCAGGACGCCCTAAAACGCTAATGGTATCATTATGAATATACAAACCAAAACTGTGAAAGCCTAGAAATATACATGTCTAGTTGAGATGGGATGTGATTGCATTACGATATCTAAGGACACGATCTAATAGATCATTATACTGAGTAGTTGGATCATAATCTCTTACCATAAAAATGGCTGCATGAGCAGCAACACCAACTATGAGAAATCCACCAATCCACATGTGATGTGTGAACAATGATAGTTGTTCAGGAACAACTAGGCCAGAAATAAAGCATTGTGTCAAACTTTTCTTTGGTGTCAAGATAATAGCTATGAATAGTCATCGACTTTCGGGAAAGAGTAGAAGAATGGGACCTATTATGGGACATACAATGCATTACAGACGTATGATCTTGACAAGCTTCTGGTCTAGTAGTCCCGTAAAATTCACCAGGATAAGCGGTATTATTGAACCAAACAAAATAACAATCAATGAAACCAAAGACGGCTAAAGCCCCTAAACTATAATATAAGTAAACCTCTCCAGACCATACAAGTGTGCATCGAGCCCATGTTTCATTAATGTGGAATTCGTGTCGAGTAGACCTTGTTGTTGTGAGAATTTTTAATTAAATTCATGAGTTGTATTGATTGGTCTGTATAGATATATACCTACCATATGGAAATTCACAACTAAATGTGTCTCTTTGTTCCAATCATCGTGTAAGACCTATACAGAAGATAGGCTGGTTTGCTTAAAGAGAATCTAATACATTATCATGAAGTAAAATATCATGTGGAATTTACGAATTTATATGAGTATTGATGAAGTCTTGACTAGGTTTTACTTGATAAGATGAATTTTATTTTTCTATGTCCATATTTTAAAAGATGATATATATTATTGTAATGGGTTGATTAAAAATGGTTCAAACTAACTATTTTTCACTATGTGTATTGAAGTATGATTTCTAAATAATGAGGGTTTTAGTACAATATTGGTGGGTTGGTTTGAATAATTTTAAAATGAGTTGGTTTTACTCCTCTCTTGTCTTATACTCTTGAAATGCATGATTTTAACTACATGTACATAAACCACCATATTTGACTAAATTTACTTGACAAGGATTTTTATATTGATGAAATATAATTGCATGAAATACAAAACAAGCATGTTATGATAAATTATGGACTCCCAAGTATGAATTGAACTCATGAAAAGTTCTTATGATTTCAAGTAAAACGTTGAGCTCTTACTCTATATTTCTACCCTCTTGTGAGTAAATAATGTCTACATGAAGGGGTTAAGTACTATGATCATTTTACTCTCATGTGTCAACTCTCACTAGAAGGGGTTAAGCATACTACAATCTCCACCCTCATGTGTAATGTGTAATGTGATACCTTCTAGAAGGGGTTAAGTCTATGCATTGTTTTTACCCTCTAGTACAAGGTATATGCCACGTGTAGGGGTTAAGTATTTGAATGAGCTACTCATGCCATATTATCATGTTCTATAAGTTATGCAATCTATGATTAAATCTATGATTATTTCAAGTATTCCGTGAGATTAGATCTAGTACCCGAAAAGAGACTTAAGGTGGGGGCTCGAACTAAGTGGTTCTAATATAAAATCTTGGTCTCTTAACTATGTGCCACCATAGGTTTATATTATTTTCCTAAATGGATTTTTACTAGTGGATCTAGCTAGGTTAAGTCACCCACTATGTTGGGTTAAGCTTGGTTTACCTTGGTAAGTAGACCACTCCATTTGGTGTGGAGTGAACATCGGGATTCTAAGTAGTAGCTCGCTTGGTCTTATATATCGATTAGGGTCTCCTCTCATATATGTATGATATATTATGTAAGTTTGTTCATCTTTCATGCATTTTTAACTGAAACATTGATTATACATATCATATTGAGCTTATGTCTATTGATTATGATTACGCATCTTGATCGTTATGACTTGTGATCCTTGTTGCATTGCACGCCATATACTTAGTACATTCCAAGTACTAATGCATACTTTTGCCTACATAATCTCACAATGTAGGGGTCGGAGCTCTTATTCATCCTCCTCCTCCATGTGGCTAGCAGGATCATCTGAAGATTAATATTGGTGAGTCCTCCACTCTGGGGACAATACCCATATCACTTTCATTCTTTGAAAGACTTATCTATTTTAGACCTTCTTTTATCTTTTGAGGGTGAGCCCAGGAGATGCCTTGATCCCCGTTCTAATCATACTAGAGGCGTTTTTGGATATGGAAGTTATGTATCGAGCTTGGCTCTTATTGTCTTACATAATTATGAAGACTTTCCTTTAGTCCCTTTTTCCCTCTATGCTTGTTGTATGTGGATGGATTTGATAGAAGTCCCAAGTCCTTAAATGCCCCATAGCGTGAGTCATACTTACCCACCCCTTAGACCTATGTGTGATGTGTTTATTAATCCTCTATTGCTTCCGTGAAACCAAGGATGTGTCATGTATACTTAAGAGGCTTGCTTGGGAATCCCTTTGGGTCCCACTCATTGTGTCACATCTAGGCCTTAGGCTTGGGTCGTGACATTAGAACCCCTTTATCAATTTTGTCCAGGCTTGTTGAGATCATTATAATCTCATATGTTAAAATTAAGTTGTGATTCTTGCTGGAAATATGTTCCCTCTTTTGCCTGCTGATTAACGTATTAGTCATATTCTTAGATGGTATTCTTTAAATTTCTTTAGATTTAATCATTTAAATGTTGAAAACATAGAATCCTAGAGATTTAAAGGGACTATTTTATGTTAAACGTAATTCGAAAATGCTAACTAATTTTTATGTTATGTTAAGTTTAGTCATAGTTTGTTCGCTGTTGAGCTCAAATTACTATCTTGAGTGTTATTGATCATGAAAGTGCCCCCAATTTTTAAGTTGTTTTCCAGTTTACAAATGATTAGTTTTCGGCTTTTTAATTGGAAGTTTCGTTTTGACTTTTGCTATGGTTTACACTCAAGTTGGGTTGATGCATAAAATCTTGTTCACTCTCTCATTTTGAACCTCGCAGACTGATGAGTAATAGTCCAAATTCTTTAGTTTTGTTGTCCTACGATATATTTCTTCGAATGTCGAGTTTAACCTGAACCTAATAGCTATCATTATGACGTTTTATGATCTCTTCTTGTGCTGTCAAAACAAAAAAGCTCCGTAGTTCTTTCTCATTTGTTTGAATGTCAACTTGTTGTTCTCAATATAGTTGCACTTAATTTTATCACTAGAAAATTTGTATTGAAGATTATCGTTGTCTATCTATTACGTTTGCCTACAAGTTTTGCCTCTGTTTGTCAATTACTTTTCAAAATTTAGACATAGCATATGTTAAGTTCTTTTTTTTTTAAAAAAAAAAAAAAAAAACTTCTGGAGAATTTGTTTACTTCTTTGTCAAACATATGCAGCATTAGTCCTCTTTAAGATTATGGGCATAAACTTTTTTTTTTATCGATGGGATTGAAAGCATTGTTTGAATTTATTTACTGTGTAATAAAATCTAATATGGTATTAATGAGTTGTTGAATTTCAAGTATAAGTAAGATTTTCGTTACGTTTATGTGTTGTCAGTTGCCATATTGGGTACTTATGGTATGAATAATTATTGCACTTTCCCATTTGTTTCTTTCTAAATTGTTTTCTAATCCACTGTGTTTTGTTTCTATCCGTAGACATTTGAAAAAAACTCTCTCTATTCTCGTTTGCTTATCCTAATTGGGGTTATACGATTAGTTCATATCTTATTTTCTTGCATGCGATACCAATCAAAGTTCATTTCAGATCCTCCTTTGAATACTCACGAATTTCTCGACTATTCAAGCCATAGGAAAAAATAAGTATATAAGTTCTAGGAAGCCTATTATAGGTTTCGGGAGCGAAAAGGTGTTGTATACATAAAATATATGCAACAGTGATACAGAGGCAAAATGGGCCAAAGCCCAAAATTCTGAACTCTTTGTTTTATTTATTTATCTGGATGCTAACATTATTTGTTTAATTAACTTAATTAAAATCTCCAATGATAAACTGCTTCATGTTAATCTAGGTCCTTATTGTTGTTGTTATTGTTATTATTATTATTATTATCATTATCATTATCATCATTATTATCTTTATTATCATCATTACTATCATTATTATCATCATTATTATCATTACTATTATCATTATCATCATTATTATCATTAAGTCATATTTCAATGTAATTCAAAATTCTTTTACCAAGTGAATTTTGTAAAATTTCTCGAAGTCTTTAAATATCTTTGCATTTCAAAGTTAGTCAAATAATTTTTAAATTGTCGGATAACCGCATGCTAGCGGCTATTTTAAGTGCTAATACCTTCTTTAAATAGTAATAAGAACCCTTACCTATCTTCTCTGAATTTTTAGGACATTTTTGTTAGAGTCTTAAAATCGTTTTAAGTTTTCTTAATCTCTTTAAAAAATTAAGTGGTGGCTCTGTTCTCTTATTTTTTAAAAAATTAGTTTTCCTTATTAATTAAGATTTAAACTAATTTTTTTTAAAAAGTTATTTTTACAATTAACAGAAATGCGGACTCTATTGGGGATTTAATTAGATTTTAACTATTAGATTGGACTTGTTTGAATAAATATTTAGTAATGTAATTTTTTTTATTTACACTGTATTTGTTTAAATCCAAATATTGTCATTAGATGCATAACATTTTTGGCCATCCGACACTTTTTTTTTACTAAAATGACGGTTATGCGGGTCGTAGCCGTTCAATCCAAATATTTTCATTGGGGAACCTTGACGAAATGAGTTGATCTTACAGGGTCAACGGTCGTTAATTTCCCCAACTTAGGTTATTCTCCTGGCTCACTGGTCCACCATAACTCCACTCTTAGTCCACCTAGATTATAGTGAAATCAAAATTCTGTAGGAACATAGGCCTAAGACGACCCAACACGTAAGACATGTTGGGCCCATTAGAAAGACCACCTTGAGTCCAAAGTGGCCCCTGACCCAAATGGACGATCATTTTTATGTGTTTAAAATTTGAAGGTTGTATAGACTATTTAGTGAAGCATTGTCCCTCAGGGTTGGTAGTTTATTTTAATAGCTTAGTTTAGTCAAAGAAGGTTCTTCACGAGGTACTACTTGATCGAAAGGCGTTCAGGAATGTCAAGAAGTTCATGAAAAAAGATTTTTTTTGAAGGCTTAATTTAGTATTGTACCCCTACACCGGACTGATTATTTACATCCCTTTTTTCCCTATTATGTATCCCCATTCAATGTTTTATAAATCTGTAATAGTTTTGGGGCAATGGAATGTTTCAAATGTTATATAATTCATCCTTCAAATCGTTAGGCCTACCCTTGGCATAAAAGGTAACATATATATATATATATATATATATATATATATATATATATATATATATATATT
>JAOTQJ010048962.1:13456-49961 GCA_025642045.1 Solanum sejunctum
GGACCTTTCTTGAACATCTTTTAGGGCAATCAACATCGAACACATATCTTTATAAACTTAACTTTGAAACACTTGATTATTCCATAATCATAATCATAAGTCATAGAAAACTTTACTTGAGAACTAGGTAGGCTTATTTTTATCATGGAACAGTCATAAATCATATAAGTCACAAAAATTTCTTTTGAAAGGAGCTTTGAAAATGTTCAACTTTAATTATATCAAAAATCATCATGGAATAAACATTTGTCTTCTAATATGCGCACATTTACTTAACAAAATAATTTCTTACTTCGTATGTATCATAGAGTAATACAAATATCATGAAAAAATCATAAGCATGCACATTAACATGAGGAACCTAATGAAAAGGTAAAATACTTAATAGGAAACTTTAAGGTGAAAGCATACCCATGAATCAACTCACATACCTTAGGGCAACTAGAGAGAAACAAACTTGTAGGATTGAGGAAGAATTTGGGAACCCTAGTTCTTACCTTGCCTTTTGTTGAGAGCCTCTTGCTTTCCTTAAAATTTTTAGAGTAAATAAGGAGGGGAACGAATGATATAAGGCCCTTTTTTCGTCCCCAAAATGAAATTCGTTTAAGAGTACAAAGGATAGAAATAACAAAACTGCCCCTCCTTAAAACTGCCAAAATCGGCCTATAAAACCTTGATTATGGGTTGTAAGTCAATGGAAAGGATGTAAGTCCCTTCACCTAATAAGACATATAAAATTCCCTAAAAATTCACTTTGTTGGACCCAAAATCACGGACACATGTCACGGGAAGTATAATCATTCAGGTGTCGTGGTTAGACTCTTAAAGTCCATTCACACAAATCAATTTTCCACATTATTCTTGGCCTCATTCCATGAGGAACCTCTATGGGCCATATCCTATTTTACGGGCTGTTTGATAACTCATAGGTCATCTTTCAAGAATCTCTAAATTTCTTTTATGTGTAGGGTCTCACTCACAAAACCATGTAAAGGCTATAAGGTATCTTACAAGGCATCACTTTTCTATAGGTTACTCCACACTTGGAAACCTTTCCCTTTTCTGAAGTTCTATGTTTAAGAACAAAACCTATAGGCTGTAAGTCGCCACGTAAACTAGACTTTCGGTAATTTTTTAAGCCAACATTGCTATAGTCAAGGCTCCTAATCTGGAGGTCATTACAATATCTCTCCCTTGGAAATATTTGTCCCCAAACATACAGAAAGGTAGTCTCTAAATAGTAAACTAGTTGCTAATAACCCAATATACATGCAAAAATGCAAGACAAACATCATTTATCAAAAATTTCAAATTTTATACTTTAAACAGGTCACAATCATTCATAAACTTCAAAATAAATGCATACATCTAGGGATGACAATGGGGCGGGGCTATTGCGGGTTATTATATTTGAGGGCAGTGCAGGTTAATATTTGTGTGGGGCAGGGAAGGGATGGGTGGGTCCAAATTTTTTTAAAAAAATAATGTGGGGCGGGGTGGGTACGAGTTAGGTTTTATTTTTAACTGGCAATAGAAAGTCTTTTGTATGGGAAGCTCTAATTTTATTGGTTGGTATATTTAAATTTATGTATGTCTGTTGCTGTAGATGCTTATTGTATTTTAATAGTTTGCTTAGAAGATTGTGTGATCTTCTGAGAGACAATAAGTATACTACAAATTAAACTATTGTTTCATGTAATGGGGCGAGGCGGGTGGAGAGGGTTGAGAATGAAAAAATTCATTATACGGGGCGGGATAGGGTAGTTTAAAAAATTTGCAGGTTGAGCTCAACCCGCCCTGCACTCATCCCATTGCCATCCCTCCCTACATAATGAAAACATAAAATTAATAGAACTTAAGTTTTCTAGAAGAAATACTTAATGGCTTAGGCTTGAATAGAGTGTAATAACTGTGGATAGTGCTTCATGATATCCACTTTCGCTTCCCATATGGCACTCTCAACTCGTTGGTTTCTCCAAAGCACCTTGATAGATGCAACTTCCTTGTTCCTTAGCTTTATCTCTTGTCGATCTAGGATTTTAGCTGTTACCTCTTCATAGTCAAATCCTCTTCAATGTTTACATCATGCAAAGGAATTATGGAACTTGGGTCATCTATAAATTTCCTCAAAATTGACACATCAAAGACAAGATGAATCAAATGCAACTCGTTGGGTAGGCCCAACTCATATGCCACTTTCCCTACTCTTCTCACCACCTTGTAGGGTCACAAATATCTAATGCTCAACTTTCCTTTCTTACTAAACCAACGCACACCATTCGTAGGAGATACCTTAAAGTAGACCTAATCACCAACTTGGAAGTAAAGTTCTCTTCTTCTCATATCAGAGTAGGACTTTTGTCGACTTTGGGCTATTTGTTATTTCTCCTTTATGCTTTTAATTTTGTTTATAGCATTCATCACCAAGTTCAGTTGTATTAATGCAACCTCTTTAGCTTCGAACCACCTGATAGGCAATCTATACCATTTACCTTACAATGCTTCAAATGGTGCCATCTAATACTTGCATGAAAGCTATTGTTGTAGGAAAACTCAATAACTGGCAAGTGTTCATCTCAAACCCCTTAAACTTTAACGCAAAAACTCTCAACATATGCTCCAATGTTTGAATAGTTCTCTCTGCTTGCCCATCGATTTTGCAATGAAATGTCATACTCTAGTTCACCCTAGTGCAAAGTCCTCTTTGAAAAGAGTTCCAAAGTGACAAGTGAATTGAACTCCATGATTTGATATGATGGATAATAGAATCTCATGTAATCTCATCAACTCTCAGATATAAAAATAGGCATAGTCCTAGGTGTTGAACGTAATCTTACTGGTGGGAAATGAGCTAAGTTCGTCATGTAGCCAACTATAACCCATATGGAGTCAAAATGGTTTTTGGTCTTTGGCAACCCCACTAAAAAATTCATGTTGACCACTTCCCACTTCCAAGTAGGAATGTCAATGTCTTGTGCTAAGCTACCTGACCTTTCATGTTCAACTTTGACCTGTTGGCAATTCGCATACTCGGACACAAATTGAGCAATGTCCATCTTCATTCAATTTCACCAAAAAAATTCCCTCAGTCTATATACATCTAGGTATTACCAGGATGAAAAGAATATGAAGAGTTATGGGCTTTATGCATGATCAACGTCTTCAAATCACTATCATTTAGCACACACAACCTCCCTTGATATTGGAATACACCATCTCCCCTTTGTGAGGATACCTCTACCTTTTCATCCTTGACAAAGGTTTTTAACTCAACTTAGGTGGGATCAAAATCTTGCTTAGCCTTAACTTCATCAATCCAAGAAGAGGTGGACCCATGGAGAATCATTGCACCACCATTTCTAGACTTAACTTGTGAATATCTTTTGTTAACTTGATTCTTCCACCATCTTCAATATGGGACAAACTACCCATGGAAATTCTACTAAGAGTGCCAGCTACCACATTGGCATTTCTGGGGTGGTACTTCACACTCAAATCATTGAGTAGCTCTAACCATCTTTGTTCCTCAAGTTGATGTCTTTTTGGGTGAACACGTGCTGGAGACTCTTATGGTCCATGAAAACTTCTGAATGAACTCCATATAAGTAATGCTGGAAAATCTTTAAGGAAAATACCATCGCTGTAAGATCAATATCATGAGTCGAGTAATTTTGCTCATGCACTTTCAACTACCCTGAAGCATAAGAAATCACTTTACCATTTGTCATTAACACATAACCCGACACAATCTTTGATGCATCACAATAGATGACAAACCTATCTTTCCCTTCTATCATATCAATATGGGGGCTTAAGTGAACCATTCCTTTAATTTTGAAAACTCCTCTCACATTCTTTTGTCCACACAAATGTAGCCTTCTTTTTAATAACTTGGTGAGTTGAGATAAAATAGTGGAGAAGTCTTGCACAAACTGTCGATAGTAACCAGCTAGACCGAAGAAACTCCTTATGTTATTTGGACTCAATTTCCTTAGCCAATTATTCACCACTTCTGTCTTCTTAGGATCAACTTTGTTGCCCTATTTAGATAGCACATACCTAAGGAAGGCAACCTCATACAGCCAAAACTTATATTTATCAAACTTAGCATAGAGCTTTTGTTCCCTCAAATTTTGCAATATTACCCCTCAAGTGCTCCATGTGATCTTGCGCACCTCAAAAGTAGATAAGAATGTCATCAATAAACACCATAACGAAGATGTTGAGGTAAGGCTTGAGCACACATAAGGTCAAGAAATATCACAGGTGCATTAGTGAGGCCAAAATGACATCACCACAAACTCAAAATAACCATATCTAGTCTAGGAAGCCGTCTTAGGATGTCAGTTTTCTCATCCTCAACTGATGATAGTCATATCTCAAATTATTTTTGGAGAAATAAGTAGCCCCTTGTAGTTGGTTAAATAAATTGTATATCCTCGGGTGGGGATATTTATTCTTGATGGTGACCTTATTTATTTATGGTAGTCAGTGCACATACCAAGCAACCTATCTTTCTTCCTTATAAATAGAACTGAGCACTCGATGGAGTCTAATGAAACTCTTGTCCAATAAATCCTTTGATTTCTCCTTTAACCCCCTTTTAGGAGGAACACTTGGTCACTCATCTGGGAAGACATCAGCCGACTTACTTACAAATATGACATACTTAGGAGAAGGGACTTTAGAAGATACATCTTTGACCCTCACTTAGTGTAGATGCACCCTTTGGAAATTATTTTGCGGGCCTTTACAAAAGAAATGAATCAACCCCTACATGAAGAGTTGCTACCCTTCCATTCAAGAACTAGCTCATTAAGGAGTTGGAGTTTAACCCTACTAGTTCTACATTCAATATAAGGATAAGAAGCATGCAATCAATCCATTCCAAAAATCACATCAAAGTCTACTGAATGACCCCCCAAAAAATGCTCGAAAATGTGCCTTGAAAATGCCCATAATTGTAATTTTCACATAACTTAAAATACCTGTGTGGTATAAAAAATTAGGCTTCATATTCTTGTTTATGGGGCTAAATTAGTGGAAAATGGGTATAACCTGAATTTTAGAGGACTCGTACAGAAAAACAAATTTCACAAATTTTGAAATTCCAATGACAATCTGCATTGGTATTGCAACGCGCCACTATCCTCGACCAATGTTATTTTGTGCTAGTTTTGTTATTTCGGTCCAAGGACTTTGTATCTTAGGCCTATGCCTCCTCATGCATAAAAATACCTATACTTAGTCATTTTTTCAACCTCATATCATTCATGACATTCCTCAATACTCTCTCAAACACTTTGACAAATATTTCACTCAAAATTCAAGTGTCCCAATCTCTTTCCGTATTTAAGGATTTCACCCAAGTTTCAAGTTTTCTTTCAAATCTCCTTCAAGGAATTCTCCAAAGTTGAGGTATGTGTCTTTCATCCATGGTGCCTATCCTTCTGTTTTACCTATAATGTATGTTTCTTAGTTGATTTACTTATGGGTATTGTTCTCTATAAATTTAACTATAAACTATGTTGGAGTTTCATGAACTTGTTACTATTTAAGCATGTTTTGAGCTATGAATCTATGATCCAGTGTGGGCTTTGATGGCGGGATGTTGGTGGGTTAGTTTAATATTAAATTTTTTCTGTCACGATTTTACTCTTTAATTGCATGATCTTACACTAGCATTACATACTCGCCAAGTGTTTAATAAAATATCTGATTTTAGATTCTTGAGTCATTGATTATCCATTACATGACTTATGATTTGAATAACTTTATAGGGATGAAAGGAATTTTTAAATGAGATTTTTACATGAAAAAGTACCTATAGTATTGTAAGTTGAACATGCCTAGATGAGGATGGGATGCCTCAATTACTATGGATGGTAGGTTGAGACAACCATTAGCCAATTGAGTGGTTGATACATCAATAACAATGGGTGGTAGGGTAAGACAACCATCAACCAATTGAGGGGTTGATACCTCAATCACCATGGGCGGTAGGTTAAGACAATCATCGACCAATTGAGGGGTTCATACCTCAATTACCATGGGTGGTAGGGTGAGACAACCATCAACCAATTAAGGGGTTGATACCTCAATCACCATGGATGGTAGGGTATGACAATCCATCATAATGTTGGTCTCTTCTTACATATGTAATATATTCTATATAAACAGGTTTTGCTTCAAGAATCATTCATATATGTCATATTATTATTATACTAACCATTGTTTATGATATTGTATTATGCCTATGTTGCTTATATCTTGTTGCATTGCATCCCATATACTTAGTACATTCAAACGTAGAAATGCATACTCTATGCCTATATGATTTTACCATGTAGGAATCGGAGCACCTCTAAATCATCCTTCATGTGGCTAGTATTGGATTTCGAAAGATAAGCTTTGGTAAGTCCTCATGTCCGGGGACACTAGCTATGCTACTCTTATGGTTTTTATGCGTTTTTGGTGTTTAGTTTGCAGGAAAGCAGGTTGGCATAATTTTAGGGTAAAATTGCAGTATGGTTTTTGATGGTTTATGGGAACCTCTATGAGACGTACAGGATTCTATGAGTCATAGAGTGGAATTCACGAAGATTTTCAGTAAAAGATAAGATCTAAAGTTCATCCATACGAGACCTTTATACAAGTTGTAGATGGCTCCATGATTTCTTATGGGTACAGGCATCCCAGGTAATTTAGTCTTATGGTTCTTCATTATCTGCATATGGCCTTTTTTTCCTGGGTGCTCATTTTGTCTGGGCGTTTAGTTTAATGTTTCCATTCAGTGAAATAGTTATTGGCAAGAACTTATTGAATCCATTGCTTGGGCTCATAATAAATTAAAAGTTTCTCTTGCTACTCAGATCACTCTTTGAGTCGTATAGAGTGGTTTCGTGAAGAATTCTAGTGAAGGACCAGTTGATGCAGATGAAGTTTATGAAACTGAGAGTCATATATCAATACACAATTCGTAAAGTGGATTTGTAGTAGTGAATTCCATGATCTCAAGAACTGAATGCAAGACCTTGATTATGACTCATAAATCATCTTACAAGTCATAAGTGCCTGTCATAGGAAGTCGTCAACCAGTTTTTTTATTTAAGTACTTGTTTGTAAATACTATAAATAGTAATTTTTAGGTCATTGTTCAAATGTATAATAGAGACCATCATTAGAAAGTACTTTGAAATGACCCTAAAAGTACTTTCAAACTGATGGCCAAGCCGAATGAACTATCCAAACAATTGAGGATATCCTTAGGGCTTACCTATTAGATTTAAGGGTAGATAGGATGATGATCATCTTCCATTGATTGAGTTTTCCTATAACAATAGCTATCATTCTAGCATCGGTATGGCCCCTTTTGAGTCTCTCTATGGTAGACATTGTAGATCACTGGTTGGATGGCTTGAAGTTGGAGAGGTGGCTTTGTTGGGACTAGATCTAGCTATGAAGGCTCTTTAGAAGGTTAGGATGATTAGATAAAGGTTGAAAATGACTTAAAGTCGCCAAAAGTCCTAAGCCAATGTGAGGAGAAGGGATGTTGAATTCAAAGTTGGTGATTGGGTCTATTTGAAGGTGTCATCCATGAAGGGTGTTGTTTATTTTGGTAAGAAGGTCAAGTTCAGTCCAAGATATGTGCATCCTTATAGGGTGATGAGGAGGATTGGCAAGGTAACTTATGAGTTGGTGTTCCCTTATGAATTAAATTGGTTCATCTGGTCTTTCATGTATCCATTTTGAGAAAATAAGCGAGAGACCCTAATGCTATTGTGCCTCTTGATGTTATTAGTGTTGTTGAAGATCACTTGACTTATGAAGAGGTTCCAGTTCAGATTTTGGATAAACAAGTGAATAGGTTGATGAACAAGGATGTGGCCTCCGTTAAGGTCCTTTAGAGGAACCAACAAGTTGAAAGTGCTACTTGGGAGGCCGAAGCGGACATACAAAAGTGATAATATCTTTTCCACTCCACTCAATCCTAAGGTATGAATTCAATGTCCTTTATATGATCTCAAGTCTTAAGTTCAACCCTCGTGTCATTGCATACACTCATGTTTAAGTTGATAAGTTCATGACGATTTTACACTTATGTTGAGATTTTTGAAATGATATTTAAGTGCATTATTGCATCTTTATGTGGGAGGAAATTGTCATGTTTATGTCTCTTATATACCTTTCATTTACATTCAGGGACGAACATTCTCAAGCCAGAGATATTGAAACAATCCCAAAAAGGTGCTCGAAAATATGCTTCGAAAGTGCCCAGAATCGTAATTTCCATATATCACAAAATTCGTGTGTGATATTAAAAATTTGACTTAATATTCTTGATCAGGGGACAAAATTGAGTGAGGAGTGAGTCTAACCCCTATTTTAGAGCAACTGCAGCAAAATTTGATTTTTCCCAGGTTTGCGCAAAATAGTGGCAATTCGCGATGGTACCACAACACGCAGCTGTCGCGGACTAGTGTAAAATTTGCCTCCATGATAGGTACGCATCATGGACCTGTGCATTTTTATTCCAGTGATTTTTATCTATCCAAGAGTTTTGGGCCTTGGGCCTAAGCCTTCCTATGCGTGAAACTACCTATACTTAGCCATATTTTACCTTCATATCATACAAGACATTCCATAATACTTTCTCAAACCATTAGACTAATATTTCTCTCAAAGTTCAAGTGTCCAAATCTCTTCCAGATCTTAAGAAATTCACCTAAGCTTCAAGCCTCCATTCAAATCTTCTTTAAGGAATTCTCCAAAGTCAAGGTATGTGAGTTTCAAGCATTGGGTCCTTTCACCCATGGTTCCCAAGCTTCCTTTTTATATAAATTGCATTTTTCGAAGTTGATTTACTTTTTGGTCATACTTCTCATGAATTAGACTATGAACTATGCTGGGGTTTCATGAAATTGTAACTATTTTAACAAGTTTTGAGCTATAAAGCTACGATCCATTATAGGATTTGATGAAGGGTTTTGATATATGTTGCTTGAGGGTGTTACCAAGTATTGATGCAAGGTTTTACATTAAATTTGTTGTATGATTTCACTCCTAAATTGCATGGTTTTACTCTAGCTCTACATTCCAGCCAAGTGTTTGATAAAATATTTGGTTATGGTTTCATGAGGAATTGAAGCTCCAATGCATGTTTTATGAGTTGAATGACTTTATGATAATGATAGGATTGTATGTGTATGATATTTTCTCTATAGTGTTATAAATTGACCTTGCCCCACTCGAGGGTTTTTAAGCTTAGGTAACCAAATTGAGGGTTTTACAACTTGATAACCAGGTTGAGTGGTTGGTACCTCAATTACTATGGGTGGTAGGGTGAGATGATCTACAAACCAATCAAGGGGTTTTACCATAGTAATCGAATTGAAGGGTTGGTACCTCAATCACACGGGTAGTAGGGTGCAATGATCTACCAACCAATTTAGAGGTTGGTACCTCAATAGACTATGAATTCTATAATGATTGTCTCTTCTTGTACATATATTATGTTCTATATAAGCATGACTTACTTTAAGCATCTTTCGTACATGCCATGTTGTTATACGCTACTCATTGCCGATACTTATGCATTTCAATTATGTCGCTTATCTCTTATTGCATTGCATCCTACATAAGTAGTATATTCAAACATACTAACGCATATTCTATGCCTACAAGATGTCACCATGTAGGAACTAGAGCCCCACTTGAGCATCTACCTCCATGTGGCTAGTACGATTTTTCTCAAGCTAGTTGGTGAGTCCCCTATTCCAGGAACAATGTCTAAGATATCTTACTATGTACTAAGACTGTCTTTCTTTCATGTATGTATTGACTATGAGGGTGAGCCCGATTTCTTGTCTTGGCCCCCATCTCTTATCTAAGTTTTAGAGGTGTTGTTGGACATGTTATACATTGAGCCTTGACTCTCTTGTTTTGATGTTTATGTTATGAAAGTTTCCCTTTAGTTCCTTTGCCCACATTTCTAATATAAATATGTTGTGTATTTGGTTGCAATCAATAATGTGTAATAATATGTTAAGAGGCTTATTTGGGGTTCCATCGGTTCTTCATTAGTCGTATCACATCTAGTCCCTAGGCTTGGGCCATGACATACTTTTTTGGTTTTGTACTTTGAGACTTCAATCTTGAAAGAGAATACACTTGTGGATTCATTGTATCTTCAAATCTTGTGATTCAGAATATATTTTGGATTTGCTTGTTCTTCGACTCGATTGGGTAAGTGGTTAATTTTGGTTTCTCAATTCATGATTTCTTTATTTACCCATGGCATAAGTAGATAAATCCACAACTTGGGGTTATGGAAACTATGAAGAACTAACCAAATAAACTCGGTTAATTTGCAGTTCTTGGAAAGAGTATTTACATGTATTAATCAATTCTCTTTGTTTTACATGTTTTCTAGTGGTAGCCATCATTAGAACTTGCCTAGTGTTACCTTTCTGATCCAGGTGGTAATGAATAAGAAAATAGATTAGTTAATAGGATTTGATGATGTGTTCTTGTCTAATCAACTGAACTAGACCAAGGGGAGGTTGACTTGCACTATAGGTATTGGTTAGTATTACACACTATGAGATGGGCCAAGTCACATAGTGAAATTCACCTCTCACCTTTGGCTAAAGGGCTTGGTGAACTTAAATTACCTTTCTACATGTTATACTCTAGCTAAGAATTGGGTTGTTCGGGGATATTGAGTTGGTGCATCATGGGGAACACAATTCCCAAGTTGCTCTCTATTATTGATTGTCTCTTGCTTGAGTTAGTTTAGTTTATTTTCTTGTTGAACATTGCGAACCTCCCCCCCTCCTTTAGGGAATCAAGTTGTTAATTACTTCAATTATGTATTGGTGAATTCATTGTGAGTCTCCGTGTTCTCCATGGGATTCTACCCTAACCTTTGTTCAGTTTTATATTAACAATGACCATTTTATCCTCCAAAAGAGAGGTGTAATATGGGCGTGATCAAATATTCTGGTACCATTGGCTGGGAATATGGCTAGACTTAACTGAATTCAGTAGTAATTGTAATTCAAGTGTTAATCCTTAGTTCCCTAGTATTTTACTTTGTTTTTCATTTTTGTTTTTGTTTATTTGCAGGGTATACTAGTGGTGTATGCCAACACTAGGAGTCAAGGCAATCTCTTAACTCCACTTGATCCAGAGATCCAAAGGATTAAAAGAAGAATGGCCCAGGAAAATGCTAACATCATGAGTAATGTAGCCTTGAATCGTAATGTTAATGATGATGATCGAAATGACAACCCACTTCATTTGGAGCATATTCCACACCATTAGGATTTCAATGACAATGCTTACCAACCGAATAAACATAGATTGAACTCTATGGCTATGGATGTGTGCGGGGCTATTGTGTTACCACCACTACAATGTGACATTTGTTAATAAGAGTGTGATGAGGACACAAAATCAATCTATGGATGATGTCAAAATTCGTGTTTTCCCATTACTCTTTTGAGAAATGATGTATTATGGCTATCAGAGCTCCCATAGAGTTTATACACTAGTTGGGTAGATTTGTAGAAGGCCTCTTTGGAGAGGTACTTCCCTAGATCGAAGAAGCTCAAGTTAAAGGAACTGATCAACAACATTGAGTAACTTCTAAGGATTTCATTCGAGCTTCAAGTTCGCATTCCGATCTTCATCAGAGGAATCTCTAAAGTAGAGGTTTGTGGGTTTCAACCATTGGGTCCTTCAACCTATGTTGCCCAACCTTCCTTTTTATATAAATTACATGTTTTCAAGTTGATTCACTTATGGATATTCTTACTATGAACATGATTATAAACTATGTTGGGGTTTTCATGAAATGTGTACTGTTTAAGCATGTTTTGAGCTATGAATCTATGTTCTATGATGAGATTTGATGAAAGGTTTTAATGTATCTTGATGAGCGTATTACCAAGTATTTGTTGGCTGATTTACATTAAGCTTTCTCACATGATTTCACTCTTGAATTGCATGACTTTGAACTAGCATTACACACTGCCAAGTGTCTAATAAAATGTTCGATTTAGGGTTCCTAAACTATTGATGATCTATTGTATGGCCTATGAGTCAAGTAACTTTATGATGATGAAAGTACTATATATATACATTGATTTCATGAAAAGTATCTACACTGTGCAAGTTGACCATACCTTGTTGAAGGGGTCTTATGCCTCACTTAGCATGGGATGGCAGGGTGGGACTACCATCAACCAATTGAGGGGTTGATACCTCAATCACCATGGATGGCAAGGTGTATCTACCATCAAATAATTGAGGGGTTGATATCTCAATCACCATGGACGGTAGGGTGTGACAACCAACAACTAATTGAGGGGTTGATACCTCAATCGCCTCTCCAAGGGGGTGGTAAGCCTTGGATTTCATAATGATGGTCTCTTACTAAACATGTAATATGTTCTATTTAAGCATGTTTTACCTCTTGCTTATGTATATTATTTATGATGATGGAAGTAATCTATATATGTATATCTCTTACCATCCATGGTTGATATCTCTTGCTTATGTATATGTATTTTGATTATGTTGCCTATCTCTTGTTGCATTGCATCCTACATACTTAGTGCATTCAAATGTACTAATGCAGACACTATGCCTACATGATGTTACCATGTAGGAACTGGAGGTCCATTTGATCATCATCATCCTCCATGTGTCTAGTACTATCTCTTGAAGCAAGCTTGGTGAGTCGTCAACTCTGAGGAGAATAGCTATTTATCTTATGTTATATAAATACTCCTTTCTTTGTTTAGATGCTTATGACTATGAGGGTGATCATGAAAAATTATCTTGGCCCCCGCCCAATCTATGCTAGATGTGTTGTTGTACAAGTTATGTATTTATGCTTGAGTTTTGACTCTTTTGATGATTTATGCTATGAAAGACTTCTCTTATTGAAACTACCCCAAAAAGCGCCCAAAAATGTGCCTCTAAAGTGTCCGGAATTGTAATTTTTATATATCTAAAAATTCATTTGTTATTCAAAACATCCGACCATATATTCTTGTTCAGGGGTTAAATTGATGGAAAATGGGTCTAATTCAAATTTTACAGCAACCGCATCAAAATCCAAAAATCACAAAAATGCGATTTAGGAGGGTCAATATTAAAGGAGCTTATCTCTTAGTAGACAAAGAACTAGGTGGCCCACAGCCTACTAGCTTAAAGCTCTTTGAATTATATTTTCCACACACTTTGTTTCACCCCATTTTGAGTTCGGATGAAGGAGATATGCCCATTTTTGTAGAATTCCTTTGTGTAGAAATGCAATTTCCAGAGGCAAATCTGCGTTTATTTTTTGTCCCTATTTTATTCTCTTTCGATCCAAGACTTTTAAGTGTTGGGGCTAAGGGTTTCAACTCTTGAAAATACCTATACTTTGCCTTATTTCATCCTCATATCATCCAAATATTTCCCCAATACTCACCAAAACTCTTAGCCAAATATTTACTCCCAAATTCAAGTCCCAAAACCCTCATCCGGATCTAAGGAATCCCTTCAAGCTTCAAGTCTCCATTAAATTCTTCTTCAAGAAATTCTTTAAGGTCAAGGTATTTGGTGTTGAAAATTGTATCGTTCAACCCGTGGTGTCTAAGCCTCCTTTTAATTTTGCATGATTTAAATGTTGATTTACTTATGGGTCTTGATATTATAAATTTCACTGCACGATGATTTGGAATTTATGAAAGTATGATTATTTTAGCATACTTTGAGCTATAAATCTTAGATATAATGTGAGATTTGAGGAGATATATAATTCTTGAGGGTGTTGCAAGGTGTTGATAGATATACAATTGATTTTCTTGCATATGATTTCACTCTTGAATTGTATAGTTTTACACTAGCATTACACACTGTCCAAGTGTTTGATAAAATACCTTTTATGGATTCTTTAAGTTTTGATGATCCATTGGTTGAGTTATAATTCAACTGGCCCTATGATGATTATGAGCTTTCTAAGATATGCTTAAGTCATGAAAATGTTGATAATGTTATAGTGTCGGATTAAGCCCCTTTTTTAAGATTATACCTCTTATGAGCCTTTGATGTTTAATGATAATGAAAGGACAATGTTAATGATGATATATTCTTATAATTGAAGTTAAGCTCAGCACATGAGGTCAATGATGTTAAGAGCTACACATGCCATGTATCTATGTTTTTTAAAAGTTATTGAAGCATTATTATCTTATATATATTCCATGGGATTAGACATAGCACCTAGTGGACTAGAGGTGAGCCCCCAAGTCTTAGAATTATGTGCCACCATAGGTAAAGGGATAAGAGGCGAGTCACTAAATCTCTAATAGACGAGTACCCTAAACATGAAGGCTTGAGGCGAGTACCCGAGTTCAAGAAATAGGGGTGAGTACCTGGTTCACAAAAGGCTTAGTGGATCCACTTAGGCATTAAGAGGCCTACCTTGGAAAGTAACTTCCCCCTTTCTTCCAGTGTAGGGTTGACATCGAGATTCTGAGTTGTAGCTTGCTTGGTCTTATATTATGTCAGTTGAGATCTCTTCCCACACTTATGATTATGATATATATGAGTTGAATGAATTATAAGCATGTTTTACTTCACGCATCATTCATAAATGTCATATTGTTGTTATATTATTTATTGCTTATTATTATTATACATTTTGATTATGATGTCTATGTTTTATTGCATTGCATCCCATATACTTAGTACATTTAAGCGTACTAATAAATTCTCTATGCCTACACGATGTTACCATATAGGAACCAAAGCTCCTATTGATTCTTCTCGTGGCCAGACGGATTGTTCAAGTTAGCCTTTGGTGAGTCCTCCATTTCGGGGACAATAAGTATTCTCTTATGTTATGTATTAAGACTTTCTTTCATTTTCTGTATACTTATGACCATGAAGGTGAGCCCGGTTGTTTGTCTTGACCCAGGGTCTTATCTATTTAGTAGAGGTGTTATTGGATATATGGTGTAATCATACTATGAGCCTGGACTCTCTTTCTTATTATTGTTATAGTATCACAGATGTCCCTTACCACCTTTTTCCCTTTTTATATATATTCTCTTATTGTCATTTTAATTACTTTTGCAGACAAGGATTTGTAATAATATGCAAAAAGGCTTGTTTGGGGTTCTTTTGGTTCCCCATTCGCCAGTCATGACTAGGACCTAGGCCCAGGTCGTGACAAAGATGGTATCAGAGTACTAGGTTGATAGATCCACGGAGTCCAACACGCTATGTCTATTATAGTCTTATTCATGGTTATGTTATGCACCACAACTATGAGTGGGAGGTTATGAGACATTTTAGGAAATGTTTCCCTACTTCATGGTCTATGCCGTGTTTTAGAAGTGAGATAGGGTTTCCCTCTCTAACAAATTTTCTTTGCTCTTCAAGTTGACCATGTCGCTTCAAAGAGAAAGGTGAAGTAAGGTAAGATGAAGGTTTTGTTTTTGATGGATCCAAGTTTTACTATTTCTTCTCTGTTCTTTTGGTTGCTAAGCGGGCTTCTTGTGTGCCTAAGTTGTTGTGTGGACCCTTAGTGTCTATCCTTTTATTGAGTATACAGTTGCTAGGAGGTTCATAGGTGTTTATCTATGTTTATGTTACATTAGGCCGAGCTTTGTGACTTGTTGGAGTTGGTGTGGAAGATTTTGATATTATACTTAGGATGGATTAGTTGCATGAATGTTATGTCTTTATTGATGGTAGGACCCATAGAGTTAGGATCCAACTCCCTAGTGAACCCATCTTTGAGTGGAGGTTGTCAAGTGGTAGCAAAAGAGATAGGTCCATTCTTATCTTTAGGTTCAATTGGTCCCTAAGGGTTGGCCCTTCTTCTTATTGTATAGAAGTCTTATCTTGTGATCTTGGTTGAACTTAGGTTGATATACTGGAGGTCTTGGGGTAGTTTGGGCTACTTGCATAGCATGTATCTAATGAGTGTAGAACCCGTAAGGTTTTAATATGATGGTTAAGGATAGAAAACCTATTTGGTCAACTATAATGGGTTAGTCACTTCTCTAAGATTGATCTTTTGTTCGGGTTTGTCCCCAAGAGAGGATGAAGCTAGGTGATATCCCTAGGTGTCATTTTGGATTAGGAGTGAGCATTATTAGTATTTATGGAGTTGTTTGGTTCACTTATTCACCAATGGTGATTGCGGGTCTCTTGAATAGGGTCTTAAAACTCTACCTTGGCATGTTTATGGTGATTAGTAGGGATGAAATATTTATTTGTTTAGGGCTTGTGAATCATTTCGGGCTAGTGTTGCAAGTCTTAGAGGATGAGAGGTTGTTTTCTAATTATGATGAGTTTGCATTGTGGATAGCAAGAAGGTGGTTAGAAATCTTCAAAGATTATGATATGAATGTGCATTATTTTTCCCAGTAGGGCTAATGTTGTGATAGGTGCCCTAGGTGGCCTAGCATGTGTTGATGAGGGTGGCAAAGAGGAGACTAGTGGGGTCTATCAGGTGGTTACATTAGAGTTAGGTTGAGGGAAGTTGGGAATGGTAGTATAGTGTTCTTGGTGGTTTTGAATCTTCTTTGGTTGAGGAGGTCTAGATTAGGCAAGGTCTTGATTCCGCCTTATTAGAATTGAAAGTTTTGGGTGGAAAGATAGTAGAGTGGAGGTAGTCTCCCAATGGGAAGATAGTAGTTCGTGGCGACAAGTGGAATAGGTATGGTTAAGGTTGACAAATGAGTTATGGTTGTGAGTCCTTATAGGATGAAGAGATAAGCTTATAAGGTTGCATAAGTTTGGGGATTGCCTATGGGTAGGGGTTTGGTTAGTCCGGTTCTTCATGCTTCTATGTTGAGCGATGTGTTTGTGACTCTAGTGTTATGAACACTTGGACATTGTTGGTATTATGGAGGGTAAGTTGGCTTAGGAGAAGTTCCTGATGGAGGTGTTGGATGGATGAGTGGAGAATAATGATGTAGTGTTCTTCAAGGCCCTTTAGAAGAGTCGCTAGAGCGGGCATGGAGGACTAATATCCATATCTCTTTCATTTTATTAAAGCTTATGATAACATGTCAAGTCCTATTTATGATTCCAAGTCTCATGTTTGAGCCCCTATGTCATTCATATGCATTTATGGTTAAGTTGACAAATTTATGATGATTTTACACTTATGTTGATATTTTGAAAATAGTGTTTTAAATGTAATGTTGCATACTTGTTGGGACTGATTTGTTTATGATCACTCTTGTCATGTATGTTTTGTTTACATCCAGGGACAAATGTTTATAAGGGGGAGATATTGAAAAGACCCCAAAAAGTGCCTGAAAATATGCCTTGGAAGTGCCCGGAATCGTAATTCCATATATCTAAAATCCGTTTGTTATTTCAAAAATGCGACTTCATATTCTTGTTTAGGGGGTCAAGTTGAATGGGAAATGGGTCTAACCCAAATTTTAGAGCAACCGAATCAAAATTCAAAAATCGCAAAAATGCAATTTAGGAGTATCAATTTTAAAGGAACATATCTCTTAGGACTCAAAGAACTAGGTGGCCCACAACCTACCAATTTAAATCTCTTTGAATTAGCTTTCCAATGCACTTAGTTTCACTTCATTTCGAGTTTGGATGAAGGAGTTATGCCCATTTTCATAGAACTCATTTGTGCAGAAATGCAATTTCCAAAGGCAAATCCGTGTTGCTGTTGTTTTTGGTGCCTATTTTATTTTTTGGGGGTCCAAGACTTTTAAGTCTTAGGCTTAAGGGTTCTAACACTTGAAAATACTTATATTTAGCCTTATTTCACCCTCATATCATCTAAACATTCCCCAGTACTCACAAAAGCTTTTAGCAAAATATTTACTCTCAAATTCAAGTCCCAAAACCCTCATCCGAATCTACGGAGTTCTTTCTAGATTCAATTCTCTATTAAAGTCTTCTTCAAGAAATTCTTTCAAGGTCAAGGTATGTGGTGTTGAACCATAAGCCTCCATTTACTCAAATTTCATGATTTAAATGTTGATTTACTTATGGGCTTGATTATTATAAATTACACTTCACAATGATTTGGGTTTTATAAAAGTATGATTGTTTTAGCATGTTTTGATTTATAAATCTTTGATCTAATGTAATATTTGAGGAGGTGTTTTGATATGTATTACTTAGGGTGTTACAAGGTGTTGATTGAAGGTTTTACAGTGGATTTTCTTGCATGATTTGACTCTTGAATTGCATGGTTTTACACTAGTATTGCACACTCTCCAAGTGTTTGATAAAATGCCTTTTTAAGTATACTTTAAATTTTGATGTCTATTGGTTGAGTTATGATTCAAGTGACCCTATGATGATTATGAGATTTGTAAAGATGTGTTTAAGTCATTTTGTTGTTGTGCTATTCATTGCTTATTATTATTGTTATTATTATTATTATTATTATTATTATTATTATTATTATTACTATTATTATTAGTAGTATGCATTTTGATTATGATGCCTATTCTTGTTGCATTGCATCTCACATAGTACATTCAAACCTAGTACCGCATACTTTATGCCTACATGCTGTTGCCGTGTAAGAACCAGAGCTCCTATGGATTTTTCTCATGGCTAGATGGATTGTTCAAGTTAGACTTTGGTGAGTCCTCCATTCTGGGGTTAATGACTATTCTCTTATGCTATGTATTAAGACTCTCTTCCATTTATTGTATCCTTATGACTATAAGGGTGAGCCTCATTGCTTGTCTTGACCCCGGCTCTTATCTATGTAATAGAGGTGTTGTTGGACATATGGTGTAATCACGCTATGAGCCTTCACTCTCTTGCTTATTGTTGTTATGGTATCAAAGATTTCCCTTAGCCCCTTTTTCCCTTTTATATATCTTCTCTTATTGTCATTTTAATTGCTTCCATGACCAAGGATGTGCAATGATATATAAAGAGGCTTGTTTCGTGTTCCTTTGGATTTCCCATTCACCGGTCATGACTAGGACCTAGGTTTAGGTCATGACAGTTATTCCCTTTATCCTTATTTCTATTCTTTTAATGTTGTTTATTACTTCTATGATCGAGGATGTGTAAAAATATGCTAAGAAGCTTGTTTGGGGTCCCTTTGGGCCCCCATTTCCCGTGTCACATCTAGGCCCTAGGCTTGGGTCATGAAAAACTTTGTTTCAGAGCAGTAGGTTGTTAATGTTCCTCGCCATCCAACACACCACGTTGATTAGAGTCTTATTTATGGATGTGAAGTGCACCACAACTATGAGTAAGAGGCTTTGAGGCATTTTAGGAAATATTTTCCTTCTTTTTGATCCATGTCGTGCTGTAGAAGTTAAGGTAAGGCTTTACCCAACAAATGTTTTTTGCTTTGCAAGATCATGCCTATACCAAGAGGAAGAAGAGCTTATACTCCTGAAGAATAATCGGCTCATGAAGAGTTCCAGGATGCTATTGACATGTTATCTCAAGCTATGACTAATCAAATCAACCACGGGGGCCAAGCCCCTCATGATCCTACTCCGGCATCTGAGGTAAGGGATTCATGAGGATGAACCCACTAGAGTTTCATGAATCTAAAGTGGATGAGGACCCTCTATAATTCATTGATGAGGAGTACAAAGTGTAGTCTATCATGGATATGAGATCGAAGGAGAAGGTGGAGTTGGAGGCTTACTAACTCAAGGGGCTGGCTCAAATTTGGTTTACCCGATGGAAAAAGGAGAAGGGGGAAAACAATGTGATTCTTTTCAAGGAGATTAAGGTGGATTTTCTTAATTGGTTTTTCACTCATGTACTTAGGGAGGCAATATGATGGAGTTCATAAATTTGAAGAAAGGGTCTATGAGTGTGAGGGAGTATGCCCTGAAGTTCAACCAACTATCTAAATATGCTCCACAAATGGTGGCCTAGCCAATGTCTAGAATGAACAAGTTTGTGATGGGTGTGTACAACTTGGTAAATGAAGAATGTCATGCTGCCATGTTGATTGGTTATATGGTCTTGTCCCACCTCATGGCTTATTCCGAACAATTGGAGGTTGAAAGTTGAGAAAGAGAAGTGGTAATGAGGCCAAGAGGGCCTGTTCTGAAGGAAGGTTCAAAGGTCCCAATGGTGGTCGATTTCATCAAGGCCAAGGGTCTATAAATGCTCCTAATAGAAGCTTTGCTAATAACAACCCAAGGGTACATGATGGTGTTGGTGTGGTTCCTGCTATATGCCCAAGATGTGGTAGATGCCATAACGGCCCATGTTTGAGGGACACTAATGCATGCTATAGTTGTGGAGAAGTTGGTCACAAGAAGATTGATTGTCCTTGTAATCAAAACAAGGGTAGAGATGGTCGTTCACTAGGCCGAGGTGCAAATACGATTCCTTTGGGAAGGGAAGTCAACAAGATAGTTCCCCAAGCACAATCGATTCTATGCTCTTCAATGGAGGCATGGAGTAGATGAGGTTCGCGATGTTGTCATCGGTATGTTATAAGTCCTTGAATTTGACGTGTATGCATTGATAGACCTGAGTTGCACTCTTTCCTTTTTTACTCCTTTTTGTGAAAAGTTTCATGTTGAACCCGAATTGTTGTGTGATTTGTATTAAGTGTTTACTCCCATTGGTGAATCCATTGTTGCTAGAAGGGCCTATAGGAATTGTCCTATTTTCATTTTGCATAAAATATTGCCTTGTGTTTTATTGAGTTGGATATGGTGAATTTTGGTGTCATTATTGGGATGGATTGGTTGCATGTATATTATGTCTCTATTGATTGTAGAACCCATAGTGTCAAATTTCAATTCCCAAATAAACCCGTTCTTGAGTGGGAGAGTCATGATGTGGTGGTCAAGGATAGATTCCTTTCATGCATTAAAGCCCAATAGTTGATTTATAATGGGTGTCTCTATCATATTGTGAGGGTTAGGGATTGTCACAACCCAAACTAGGGCCTTGATATGACACGGTGAATGGGAACCCGAAAGGACCACAAATAAGCCTCTTAGCATATCATACATACACCCTTGGTCGTGGAAATGATTAATCAACAACAAGAGAGTCTAAATAGGGATAAAGGGACTAAGGGAAATCTTTGATATCATAAAAACATAAATAGTCAAGCTCATAGCATAGATACATCATACTATTCCAACAACACCTCTAGACTTAGAATGGAGCGGGGACCAAGACACTTTCCGGGCTTACCCTCATAATGTCAAATATCAACATAAAGAAGTTTTATAAATAACAAGAGAAGGTAGATAGTGTCCTCAAACTTGAGGACTCACCAAGCATATCTTCAAGATGTCAAACTAAGCATGTGGAGGAGGATAGTCAAATGGAGCTCCGATTGCTACATGGTAATATCATGTAGGCATAGAGTATGCCTTAGTATGTTTGAATGTACTAAGTATGTGGGATGTAATGCAACAAGGGATAAGCAACATAATCAAAGTGCATAATTATAAGCAATGGATAGCATAATAACAATATGGAATGAATGATCAATGCATAAAGTAAAATATGCTTTGAAAATCATTCATTTTACACAGAACATAATATATAAGTGTGGGAAGAGAGCTCAGCCGATATAGAATAATACCAAGTAAACTATAACTTGGAATTACAAAGATTACCACTCACCAACAAAGAGGTGGTTTACTTGCCTAGGTAAACCATAGTTCAATCTTACAGGAACATGACCCAATTTCATATGAAGTAACATTCTTTACGAGAAGATGACCAAATTTCAGAAAAGATTTCTTTAGAAACTTCACCTTACGGAAACATGACCCAATTTCGGGAAGAACCTCAAGAGAAAGTATACTAAATGGATCCACTCGTAAAGCAGGGTAAAACCTCATCCTTTTGTGGTACATAGTTCAAGGAAAGAGAGAACTCCCTCAATCCGTTGCTGCTAAGTCTAATCCCATGGAATATATAAAGTAATCATACCTTTAATAATTTGTAAGAAACATAAACAAATGACACAAGTAGCTCTAAAACAACTTTGACCTCTAATGGTGAGGCTAAATTCAAACATAAGAATAGATCATCATTAAGCATTACACTTACATTAAGAACAATGTCAACGCCCACAAGAGGTGCAATCTTTAAGAAAAGGACTTAACCTGGCTTTATAACATCATCAACAATTTCATGAATTAAACATATCTTTAGAAAGCCCAAAAACATCATAAAGTCACTTGGCACATAAATCAACTAATAGATCATCAAAACATTAAGAATCATTAAAAAGGCTTTTTCAAACACTTGGTGAGTACGTAATGCGAGTACAAGATCATGCAATTCAAGGGTGAAAACATGTAAGTAAAACCAATGTAAATCCACCCATCGACACTTGGTATCATCCTCTAACAAGATATATAAAAACCTTCATCAAATCTCACAATAGATCTTAGATTTATAACTGAAAACATGCATAGTTGAATAACATTTCATGAAACCCCAATGTAATTTATAGCCATAATCCATAATAAGTAATACCCATAAGTAAATTAACTTAAAACATGTATTTTATATGAAAAGACATATTGGGCACGATGGATGAAAGGACCCAATGGTTGAAACATACATACCTCAAACTTGGAGATTCCCTTGATGAAGATTTGAATGAGAAATTGAAGCTTGAATGAATTTCTTTAGATCCAAAATGTGTTTGGAACCCTTGATTTTGGATGAAATATTTGTCGAAGTGTTAGAGAGGGTTTTGGGAATGTGTTGAATGATATGGGATAGAAAAATGACTAAGTATAGGAGTTTTTACACAAAAGAATGCTTAGGCCCAAGACCCCAAGGCCTTGGACCAAAATAAAGAAAACAAACAAGAAAATATATTGGTTCGTGCCCTAGCCGCATCTCTCTAGGGTCACAGATCGATTTTGTTTTTCGTAAATTTTAGAGAATCAAATTTTGTATGCTTTCTCTAAAATTGAGGTTATACTCATTGCCCACTCAATTTTGCCCACCGATCACTAATATGAAGTCAGATTTTCGATATCATGCATCAGAGATATGTAGAAATTACGATTATGGGAATATTTTAGGCACATTTTTGGGCATTTTTGGGGTCGTTTCAATATCTTCCCCTTGGGAACATCTGTCCCCGAATATCAAAGAAACGTGTAGAAGAGAAGTAATCATGAAGAGTTCAGCTCAACATGAATGCAACAATTACACCATATCACTTTGGTCACTACACACCACTTTAATATAGACACATGGAAAATCGGATGAACCATACTCACAACAATGGGCAACTCCAATCCTTATGCAACCTTAAAAATTTCTCCTCCAAACCCTATAAGTACCTACAGTCATTAACACATTTTCCAACCTTAAACATACATAGTACACCTTGGCATGAAAAGCCACCATTTCCCCCATTGGAGAAAACCTCCAGTCTACCATCCTCACCAAAACCTCCAACTCTACTAAGGTGGAATCAATGCCTTTCTTAACTAGACCTCCTCAACGAAAGAAGATTTGGAGCTATCAAAACTGCTACACCACCATTCTCAACTTCACCCAACTTCACACCCAACATAATCACCCGGTGAACTTCTCCAACCACCCTTTTGTCATCCTAAAGATTTCCACTTTCCATAATTAGCATGCAATCTCACACTCCTCAAAACTCATAATACCACCTTCAAATGGTCCACAAGCTCTCTTTACTTTTGAAAATGAGCCAACATATCATCGCTAAAGACAACCATAAACATATCAAGTTAGGGTTTAGAAGTCCTATTCATGAGACCTATAGACATAGCTGGTGCACAGAAAACTCAATGAGACTACCCCAAATGAAAATATTGAAAGTACCCCAAGAACTCATTGACCAAAGGAATCGACTCGATAGAAAAGACCTTATGTTCAACATCCCTAACCCTCACAAGATGATAAAGACACTCCGAAATAAATCCTTAAAGTTCATTTGGACCTTAAGACAAGAAATGGATCTACTTCTTCATTACCATTCAAGGATGAGTTCATTAGGGAATTGGAATCTAACTTTTACAGGTCCTACTATCAATGAATACATAATATGCATGCAACTAATCCACCTGAGTTATGACACCAAAATCCACTACATCAAATTCAACAAATCACAAGGTAAGACCTAATGCCATATGAACCTGAAACAGTATCTATGAACTTTTCTAACAACAATAGACTCACTAATGGGGTAGACACTTCATAAGTTCACCTAATACATGGGATAGACATGTAGTCCACTAGAAACAATGAAAGAAATGGTGGCACCCAGACCTACAAATGCATACCATATAAGTCAAAGGAAACTTCAACATATCGGTAGCAACATCAGGCACCTCATCCCCTCTTTGCCTCCCTTGAAGAGCATAAACTTGATCGTTCCATGAGGCACAACATTGGTAACCTTCCCTTCCTCCTTCGCCCGCATTAGCACCTTGGCCTTAAGGACCATCACCTCCACCTTTGGGTTGAGCATGATGGAAACCACTAACTTTGTGCCCAAATCCACCAAAACCAAAGCAATCATTAGACTTCTTCAAACATGGTCCTCCATGGCCTTTCCCACACCTTTGGCACCTAGGCTTTGCCACCCCCTCATCACCTCCTTGGAATATTTGATTTGGCACCCCATAATTGCCAAACCCTTTATAGGAAACATTGGATAACTCTTTCCCTTCTAACTTGTGGCCTTGAGAAAACCAGCCACCCTTGGAATTTTGACACTCACCTTTAAAAAGGGCCCTCTTGGCCTCACCAATCTTTCTCTTAAAAAGCATTTCACCTCCAATTGTTTAGTATAAGTCATAAGATGGGATAATCCATATCACTTATCACATGGCGGCATGACACTTCTCATTAACCAAGTCGAACACCCCCATCATAAATTTGTTCATCCTAGACTTGGCTCGGCCACTAATTGTGGAGGATACTTTCATAGCTGGTTGAACTTGAGGGTATACTCGCTCACACTTATAGACCCTTGCTAATATTGATAAATTCCATCATCTTGGCTTCCCTTGGCTCAAGGGGAAAGAATCGGTTAAGAAATGTTGCTTTAAACTCTTCCCAAAGGATGACATTGTTGTTCCCCTTCTCCTCTTTCCATTGGGTAAACCATATTTGAGCCACCCCCTTGAGTTGGTAGGCCATAAAATTTGCCTTCTCCTATGAGCTAACCCCTATAATAGCAAACACCTTGTACACCTCATCGCTAAATTTTTGATGTTCCTCATCCACCTTAGACCCATGTAACTCCGGCGGATTCATCCTAGTAAATCTTTGAACCTTGAAGCTAGTGAAGAATCATGAGGCGCTTTACCCTTTGACTGATTTGATTAGTCATGGTATGAGAATCCTAGAATTCTTCATGAACCACTCTCTTGAGGAGCTTAAGGAGCAAGAGGAGACGATTGCTCCTGGGGTGTACGAGTTCTTCTTCCTCTTGGAATTGGCATGATCTAAAATTGCAAAGAACATTCATGAGGATAAAACCTTACATTAATTTCTGTAGCACGACATAGACTATGAAGTAGGAAAACATTTCTTAAAGCACCACATAGCCATCAATTCATAGTTGGAGTATGCTTCAGAACCATGAATAAGAATCTAATCGATGTGATGTGTTAGATTTTAAGGATCATTAAAAACCTAGTGCTCAGATACCAAGTTTTTCATGAGCCAAACTAGGACCTAGATGTGACATGGCGAACGAGGAACCTAAAGGGACCCCAAACAAGCCTCTTACCATTTTATAGACACAGCCGTGGTCACAGAAGCAATTAATCAACAACAAGAGAGTCTAAATAGGAATAAAGAGACTAAGGGAAATCTTCGATATCATAAAAACATAAAGAGTTAAAATCATAGCATAGACACATTGTACTATTCCAATAACACCTCTAGACTTAGAATGGAGTTGGGGCCAAGACACTTTCTAGGCTCACCCTCATAATGTAAAATATCAACATAATAAAGTTTTAGAAATAAAAAGAGAAAGTAGATAGTATCCTCGAACTTGAGGACTCAACAAGCTTATATTCAAGATGTCAAACTAGCCACATGGAGGAGGATAGTCAAACGACGCTATGGTTCTACATGGTAATGTAGGTATGGAGTATGCATTAGTATGTTTGAATATACTAAGTATGTGGGATGCAATGCAACAAAGAATAACCAACATAATCAAAAAGCATAATTATATGCAATAGATAACATAATAATAATATGGCACGTATAATGAATGGTTAAAGTCAAATATGCTTTACAAATTATTCATATTACATAGAACATAATATATAAGTGTGGGAAGAGACCTTAACTGACATAGAATAAGACCAAGAGAACTACAACTTAGAATTCCAATGATTACCCCACATCGCTAAAGAGGTGGTCTATTTGCCAAGGTAAACTATACATCAAACTTATGGGAAAATGACCAAATTTCTTAAGTAAACTTCCTTACGGGAACATGATCCAATTTCAGAAAGGATTACTTTAGAAACTTCACCTTATAGGAACACGACCCGATTTCATGAAGTACCTCAAGAGAAAGTATGCTAAATGGATCCACTAGTAAAGCAAGGGTAAAACCTCATCCTGTGGTGGCACATAGTTCAAGGAGAGATAGCACTTCTTCAATCCATCAGTGTTAAGTTTAAACTAATGGAATACATAAAGTAATCATAGCTTTAATGATTCAGAAGAAACATAGAAACATGACACGAGTAAGTCTAAAGCATCTTTGACCTCTAATGGTAAGCTTAACTTCAAATATAAGAATACTTCATCATTAAACGTTACCCTTGCATTAACATCAACATCCAGACTCACAAGAGGTGCAATCTTTAAGAGAAGAGCTTAACAGAGATTTACAACATCATCAACATTTTCATGAATTAAACACATCTTTGGTAAGTCCAAACTCATGATAATGTCACTTGATACATAAATCAACTAATAGATCATCAAAACTTTAAGAATCCTTTAAAAGACTTTTTGTCAAACACCTCGTGGGAGTGTAATGCTAGTACAAGATCATGCAATTCAAGGGTGAAAACATGTATGAAAAACTAATTTAAATCCATTCACCAACACTTGGCATCATCCTCTAACAAGATACATCAAAATCCCTTATCGATCTCACAATAGATCTTAGATTTATAACTCAAAATATGCATAGTTGAACAACATTTCATAAAACCCCAATGTAGTTTATAGTCATAATCCATAATAAGTAATACTCATAAGTAAACCAACTTAAAAACATGCATTTTGTATAAAAACAAAGGTTGAAACCCACATATCGCAAACTTGGAGATTCCTTTGATGAAGACTTGAATAAGATCTTGAAGCTCGAATGAATTTCTTGAGATCCAAAATGAGTTTGGAACCCTTGGTTTTGGTAGAAATATTTATCTAGGTGTTAGAGAGGGTTATGGGAAATATCTTGAATGAAATGGGGTTGAAAAATGACTAAGTATAGGTGTTTTTATGCATAGTAAGGCTTAGGCCCAAGATGCTAAGGCCTTGGAATGAAAAAAAATAGTCAACAAAATATACTGGTCCACGGTGCGAGTGCAGATCGATTCTAATTTCTGTAAATTTTAGAAAATAAAATTTTGATACGGTGGTTCTAAATTCGGGTTTATACCCATTTTCCACTCAATTGTTCTCCCTGATCACGAAATTAAGATAGATTTTTGATATAATGCACAAATTTTGAGATATATTAAAATTACAATTATGAGCATTTTTGAGGCACATTTTCAAGCATTTGTGGGGTCATTTCATGGAAGTTGAGTCTAAAGTCCTCCCCATAGAGTCGGTTCCGAGGGTTAATGAATTCCTAGATGTCTTTCCTAGTAAGCTTCCCAGTCTTCCTTTCGAAAGGGAAATAGATTTTAGCATGGACCTCCTTCCTGATACTCAATATATTTATATTCCTTCTTACCATATGGTCCCGATGGAGTTAAAGGAGTTAAAGGAGAAATTATGGGACTTGTTGGAGAAGGGTTTTATTAGGCCTAGTCTATTACCTTGGGGTAAACCGTGTTTTTTGTGAAGAAGAAGGATGGTTCTCTTAGAATGTGAATTGATTACCAATAACTTAATAGGGTCACCATCAAGAATAAGTATCCTCTAGTAAGGATTAATAATCTATTTGAACAAATTCAATAGGCTAGTCACTTCTCTAAGAATGATCTTCGGTCCGAGTATCACCAAGTTAAGTGAGGAGTGTGACATTCCCAAGACGGCCTTCTGGACTAGGTATGGGCACCATAAATTGGTGGTTATGCCTTTTGGTTTGACCAATGCACTATCTATCTTCATGGACCTTATGAATAGGGTCTTCAAGCCCTACCTTGATTTGTTTGTGGTGGTTTTTATTGATGATATCTTGATTTATTACCATAGTGAAGAGGAGCATGTGAATCATTTGAGGGTGGTGCTACAAAAATTAAGGGAAGAAAAGTTGTATGCTAAGTGTGAGAAGTGTGAGTTTTGGTTGCAAGAGGTTACCTTTCTAGGTCATGTGGTGTCGGGGGATGGTATTAAGGTTGATCCTAAAAGGACAAGTGATTAGAAATTGGACTAGACCTTTAACTCTATCAAATATTAGAAGCTTCTTGGGCTTAGCGGGTTATTACCAGAGGTTTGTAAATGGGTTATCCTCTATTGCTTCTCCTATGACTAAGTTGACTCATAATAAGTCTAAATTTGCATGGACCGATGAGTGTGAAAAGAGTTTTCAATACATTAAAAGATGAGCTTATCTCCACTCCTATCTTGTCTATACTAAAAGGGTTGGAAGGCTTTGTTGTGTATTATGATGCCTCACGAGTCGGTTTGGGTTGTATTTTGATAAAAAATTGTAAGGTGATAACCTATACCTCGAGTTAACTTAAGGTGCATGAAAAGAATTATCCTACCTAAGATCTTAAGTTGGCCACCATGGTATTTGCTTTGAAAATTTGACGTCATTATTTGTATAAGATGTATGTTGATGTGTTTACCGATCATAAGAGTCTCCAATATGTGTTTACCCAAAAAGACCTCAACTTGAGATGACAAAGGTGTTTAGACCTTCCTAAGGATTATGGTATGAGTATGCATTATCATCCCAGTAAGGCTAATATTGTTATCGATGCTTCGAGTAGGGTCTCTATGGGTAGCCTAGCTCATGTTGATGATAGTGGTAAAGAGGTGGCTAGAGAGGACTATTGGTTGACTAGATTGAGAGTTAGGTTTGATAAGGTTGATAATGGTGGGATTACGGTTGTTGATGGTTCCAAATAATCATTGATTGAGGAGCTGAAGGCAAAGAAAGATCTTAACCCTATCTTGCTAGAGTTGAAGGCCTTGGTGAGAGATTTTAAGGTGAAGGTTTTCTCCCAAGGGGTAGATTGTGCCCTTAGGTACCAACGTAGCTTGTGTTTTCCTAATGTTGACAACTTGAGGGAGAAGATTCTTGATTAGGCTCATAGTTCTTCGTATTCTATTCACCCCGGTTCTATCAATATATATAGGGATTTGAGGGAAGTGTTTTGGAGGGGTGGCATTAAGAGAGATATTTCTAAGTTTGTATCTGGTTGTCATAATTGCCAATAAGTCAAAGCCAAACATCAAACGTCTGGTGGGCTAGACCAAGATATTTAGATTCCTACTTGGAAGTGGGAGGAAATTAACATGGACTATTTGGTTGGGTTGCCTAAGACTAGAAAGGATTTTGATTCTATTTGGGTTGTGGTTGATAGAATGACAAAGTTGGCTCATTTCCTACTGGCTAAAACTACTTATGTGGCCGATGAGTATGCTAGATTGTACATTCATGAATTAGTTAGATTGCATCAGGTTCCCTTTTCTATCATATCAGATCGTGGTGCTCAATTCACTTATCACTTCTGAAAGTCCTTCCAAAGAGGTCTTGGTACCAAGGTAAAGCTTAGCATGGACTTTCACCCTGAAATGGATGGCCAAGCCGAAAGAACTATCCAAACTCTTGAGGATATGCTTAGAACTTGTGTATTGGATTTTGAGGGTATTTTGGATGATCACCTTCCACTCATTTAGTTTGTTTACAACAATAGCTATCATTCTAGCATGGTATGGCTCCTTTTGAGACTCTATAGTAGATGTTATAGGTCCTCGATTGGATGATTTGAGGTAGGGGAGATGGCTTTGTTGTATCCAGATCTGGTTAAGGAGGCTTTACAGAAGGTAAGGTTGATAAGAGAAAGATTGCGAACAGCACAATGTCATCAAAAGTCCTATGCCAATGTGAGGAAAAGGGATCTTGAATTTAGGTTTGTGATGGGGTCTATTTGAAGGTCTCACCCATGAATGGTGTGGTTCATTTTGGTAAGAAGAGTAAATTGATCCACGATTTGTTGGTCCTTATATAGTGTTAAGGAGAACTGGTAAGGTAGCCTATGAGTTGGAGTTTCCCAATGATATGAGTATGGTTCATTTGGTCTTTCATGTTTCTATGTTGAAAAAGTGTGTGGGTGACCCAAGTGCAATTGTGCCTCTTTATGTTGTGGGTGCAGTTGAAGACAATTTGACTTATAAAGAGGTTGCGGTTAAAATTTATGATAGACAAATGAAGAGGTTGAGGAACAAGGATGTTGCTTTCATCAAGGTCCTTTCGAGAAACCTACAAGTTGAGAGTGCTACATGGGAAGCCAAGGCGGACATGCAAAAGCAATATCCCTATCTCTTCCATTCTACTCAAACATAAGTTACTAATTCAAGTCTTCAATGTGATTTCAAGTCTTACATTTCAGCCCTTATGTCATTGCATGGATTCATGTTTATGTTGACAAGTTCACGGTCATTTTGACACTTTTGTTGTTCTGAAATGACGTTTAAGTGCATTGTTGCATTCATGTGTTGGGCTGAACTCATCTTAATTATTTCTCTCATATATATTTCTTGGACATTTAGGGATGAATGTTCCCAGGGGGAGATATTGAAACAATCCCCAAAAAAGTGCCCACAAATGTGCCTCAGAAATGCCCATAATTGTAATTTTCATATATCTCAAAATTCGTGTGATGTCAAAAATTTGACTTTATATTCATGATCAGGGGGCTCAAATTGAGTGGAAAATAGGTTTAACCCCGATTTTAGAGCAACCATATCAAAAATTCATTTTCCCAAAAATTCCTTATCTAGTGTCGATCTGCGCCCCTGGCACAATGTGGCCAGGGCATGGACCAGTTTAAAATATTTCTAGTTATTTCTTGTTTGGTCCAAGGCCTTTGGATCTTGGGCCTAAGCCTTCCCATGTGTAAAAATACCTCATTTTTCAACCTCATATCATTCAAGACATTCCCCAATACCCTCTCTAATACTTAGAAAAATATTTCACTCAAATTCAAGTGTCCCAATCTCATTTAGGATCTAAGGATATCATTCAAGCTTTAAGTTCTCATTCCAATCTTCATAAAGTGAACCTCCAAATTTGAGGTATGTGAGTTTCAACCATTGGGTCCTTTCACCCATAGTGCCTAACCTTCCTTTTTATAAAAATTACATATTTTCAAATTGCTTCACATATGGGTATTCTTACTATGAACTTGATTATAAACTATGTTGGGGTTTTCATGAAATGTGGACTATTTAAGCATGTTTTGATCTATGAATCTATGTTCGATAATGAGATTTGATTAAGGGTTTTAATGTATCTTGCATGAGGGTGTTACCAAATATTGGTAGGTTGATTTACATAGTCTTCTCACATGATTTCACTCTTGAATTGCATGATTTTTAACTAGTATTATACACTCGGCATGTGTTTGATATAATGTCTAGTTTATGGTTCTTGAGATACTGATGATCTATTGCATGGCTATGAGTCAAGTGACTTTATGATGATGAAAGTAATGTATATATGTGTTGATTTCATGAAAAGTATCTGTAGTGTGCAAGCTGACCACACCTTGTTGAGGGGGTGCTATGTCTCAACTACCATGGATGGCAGGGTGTCACTACCATCAATCGATTGAGGGGTTGATACCTCAATCACCATGGATGGTAGGGTGTGACTACCATCAACCAATTGCGTGGTTGATACCTCAATCACCATAGATGGCAGGGTGTGGCTACCATTAACCAATTGAGGGGTTGGTACCTCAATCACCATGGATGGTAAGGTGTGAGAAACATCAACCAATTGAGGGGTTGATACCTCAATCGCCTCTCAAAAGGAGTGGTAGGCCTTGGATTCCATAATGATAATCTCTTACTACATATGTAATATATTCTATTTAAGCATGTCTGACCTCAACCATTGATCATGAATGCCATGTTGCTAATATACTATCTCTTATATATGTATATGCATTTTGATTGTGTCGCCTATTTCTTGTTGTATTTTATCCTACATACTTAGTACATTAAAGTATAGTAATGTATATTCTATGACTACATGATATTATCATGTAGGAACCAAAGCTCCACTTGTCATCCTCCTCCTCCATATGGCTAGTACTATCTTTTGAAGCAAGCTTGGTGAGTCCTCAAATCCGAGGACAATAGTTATTGATCCTATGTTATGTACAAACATTTTTCTTTGTTTAGATGCTCCTGAATATAAGTGTTATCCCCGAAAATTGTCTTGGCCCTCACCCATTCTATGCTAGAGGTGCTGTTGGACAAGTTATGTATTTATACTTGAGGTTAGACTCTTTTGATGATTTATGCTATGAAAGACATCCCTTAGTCCCTTTATCCATATTTCTATTTTCTTACTGTTGTTTAATTACTTTCATGACCAAGGATGTGTAAACGATATACTAAGAGACTTGTTTGGGGTCCCTTTGTGTCACCATTGGTCGTGTCATGTCTAGGCCCTAGGCTTGACAAAGGGGCATGAAATCTGATATTTCAAGCATTAAAAAAAAACATAGTGTCTCCCTCTATGGCTATTAAACATCTTGAGCAACAGTGTGGTCAAGTGTCATTTCAGTTGAATCAGTGTCAAAAGGGTACATTGCCTAGAAAGACAGTTCATAATCCAAAGAATGAATAAAAATGTATGGCAATTACAACTAGGGTGGAAAGAGTACTATTGATCCTCCTATGCTAGTTGAGGCAGAAGATGTTCATGAGAAGATAGTTGCAGATAAGGATGTGGTTGAAGGAGATGATTGTGCCAAAGATGGGGTGAGTGAGGTTGCTAAAGGGCAACAAAAGTATAAGCCCGTCCCAAGAACTCCTCCTCATTTCCTTTAAAGACTCAAAAAGAGGGAGAAGGAAGGCAAGTTCAAACACTTACTCTTTATGCTTGAGAAACTATCCATCAACATCCCTTTTATTGAAGCTATGGAGAAAATATTGGGTTATGCAAAATATATGAAGGATTTGGTTACCAAAAGGCACACAATGAGTTAAGAGCTTTCTCAAAAGCTTCAATTGTAGTGTTATCACTACTAAGTCCTTAGGTTAAAAGCATGAAGACCCAAGTTCTTTCCCGATACCTTGCACTATAGGAGAAGTGGGTTCACAAGGGCACTATTTGATTTAGGTGTAAGTATCAATTTGATGCCTCTTGAGATCTATAAGAAGCTTGGTTTAGGTGCTCCTACTCCAAATAACATGCGATTGTTGATTGCGGATAGAATAGTGAATAAACCTGTGGGGATACTATATGATGTGTTGGCAAAGGTTGAAAAATTCATATTCCTTGTAGATTTTGTTATTCTAGACTGTGAGGCTGATTTTAAAGTTCTTATTATTTTAAAAAGCCTTTCTTAGTTACCAGTTGCACCTCGGTTGATATGGAGAAAGGTCTTCTCAAGTCCAGATTTGGGGATAATGAGGTTGTGTTCAATGTGTGTCAACAAGCAAGGAGGGACAATGATGTTAGACTAGTTTCGATTATCGAGACTTTTGATGATGATAAGCCAGAGGTACCACTTGAGCTAAGACTAGGCGTTGACACTTTGGAGGCACTATTGATGAACCTCGATAATGATGATATCCCATACATTGAGGAAATAATAAATGCTCTCGTGTGTCTTTTTATCCTAGACTCCAAGCTAAACTATAGCTAGATTTGTAGAATCAGGAGTCACCACCCACAAAGCCCTCCATAGAAGACCCGTCGGTGTTAGAACTGAAAGCATTTCCAGCACATTTGAAATATGCATTTTTGGGAGTCAACAACACTTTGCAGGTCATAATAGCTATGAATTTAAATGATGAACAAGCGGATGCACTTGTAATGGTTCTCAAACAATTGAAAAAGGCCATCGGATAGACTATTGCAGATATTATTAGTATCCCTCTTGGGATATGTACACACAAAATCTAGTTAGTCAAGTACTACAAACGAGCATTGAGCATCAAAGACGCCTAAACCATCATATGCAAAAGGTTTTTTGGAAAGATTAAATGGTTGGATGTCGGAGTAATCTACATAATCACCAATAGTAAATGGGTTAGCCCAGTATGGCGTGTTCCAAAAAAGGAGGTGTCACAGTGGTACCTAATGCTAATAATGAATTGATACCTATGAGGCCAGTCATAGGATGGAAAGTGTACATAGATTACAGAAAGCTCAATGCCTTGACAAAGAAGGACAACTTTCCTATGTCATTCATGGATCAGATACTTGATAGACTAGCATAAAAGGGGTGGTACTATTTTTTGGACAAGTATTTTGGCTAGATTATATCATCATTGCTCCGAAGGATAAGGCGAACACCACATTTACATACCCTTATGGCACCTTCGCATGCATTTACGAGGATGTTTTTTTGCGTTGTATAATGTCCCAGCAACATTTCAGAGATACATGATGTCCATCTTCTCAGAAATGGTGGAGAGTACCGTTGATGTCTTCATGGATGATTTTAGTGTGGTTCAAAACTTATTCGAGGATTTCTTGGCACCCCTGCATGATGTGTGCAAAGATGTGTAGAAAGTGATCTAGTGCTAAACCAAAAAAAGTGTCATTTCATGGTGAAAGAGGGTATTATGTTGGGCCACAAGATATCCTGCAAAGGCATTGAGGTCAATAGAGCAAAAATGGAGGTGATTGAGAAGCTTCCACCATCCATCTCAGTAAAGGGTGTGAGGAGTTTCTTGGAATATGCAGGATTCCATCAGAGATTCATAAAAGACTTCTCTAAAATTTCACACCCATTGTGTTAATTATTGGAGGAAGATGTTGTCACGACCCAAGCCTAGGGCCTAGACGTGAAATGATGAATAGGAAGTCGAAGGGACCTCAATAAGTCTTTTAGTATATGAATCACACATTCTTAGTCATAAAAGCAAAGTAAACAACAACAAGAGACATCATGAAATACTCAAGAGTCAAGTTCATAGCATAAGTACATCAATTGTTCCAACAACACCTCTAACATAGATTGGAGCGGGGTCCAAGATACTTTCCGGGATCACCCACATCGTATCAAGTGTTCAACATAAAGAGCTATCAAATAGTACGAGTAGCATATTTAGTGTCCCCGGACTTGCGGACTCACCAAAGCTTATCTTCTGAAATGCCAATACAAGCCACGTGGAGGATGATCAAGAGGTGCTCTGATTCCTACATGGTAATATCATGTAGGCATAGAATATACATTAGTACATTTGAATGTACTATGTATGTAGGATGCAATGCAACAAGACATAAGCCAACATAGTCAAAATGCATAATCATAAGCTATGGATAAGTATAGTATCAATATGACATACATGATAAATGCTTGAAGTGAAATATGCTTGTAAATCACATAACTTGCAACTATAGATTACATGTGTGGGAGAAACCATCATCATAGACCAAGCAACTATAACTTGGAGTCCAAGCCATATCACACCCTTGGAAGGTGATTGACGTATCCACCCCTCAACATAGTGGTATGGGCGTGTCACCCCCACAAAAGGTGGTCGAGGTATCTGCCCCTCAACATAGTAGTTTGGGCATATCACCCCCCCTCTAACAAGGTGGTCAGTATCTACCCCTCAACATGGTAGTATAGGCATGTCACAACCCAATAAGGAGATCAAGGTATCTACCTCTCAACATGGTCATATGGGTATGTCAGCCCCCAAAAAGATGGTTGAGGCATGTTACCCCCTCAACAAGGTGATTGGGCATGTCATCCCCCAACAAGGTATGGTCATCTTGCAAAACTATAGACTTTTTTAATGAATTCGATGCATACATAAAATTCCTTATTCATCATAAAGTCACATCACTTATAAATCATGTAGTAGTTCATCAATAACTTGAGAATCCTTATCAAGACATTTTATCACACACTTGGTGAGTGTGTAATACTAGTTCACAATTATGCAATTCAAGAATGAAGTAATGTGAGAAAATCCAATGTAAATCAACCCCCCAAGACATAGTAAACCCTCATGTAAAATACCTTGAGATTCATCATCAATCCTGTCATAGCCCAACCCGGGACCATGACTCATGTCGATTAGGCACTTAAAGCAACATTAAATCACAAAACCTTAACTTAAAGTCCTA
>JAOTQJ010048983.1:0-14615 GCA_025642045.1 Solanum sejunctum
GTTCATGAGTTGTTCCATTTCATATGCATTTCATCATTTGTGTAATGTACTCTTTTCATTGTCATATTGTCTTATGTCATTGTCCACATATCACATACTACATACACAGTCCTACACCTCTAATATTATGGCCACTAAAAGAATTGTCTCAAAAGATAATTGAAAGATATAGTATACAGTTTCTGATATGTGGTAGCCCAAGGGGGTTGAGTATAACCTAGCCAGGGATGATCCTATCAAAAAGGGGGTAGCCCAAGGGGTCGAGTATAACCTAGCCAGGAACGAACCTGATACAGTTGATCATTTGCTTTACAGCTGTGCACAGATTATGCAGTAAAGGTAAAGTAATATAAAGGACATAAAGTACAGGATTCCACAGTTATAACTAAGGGTGGTCCATATTCTACCACAGAGGCATAGTTTCATTTGAGTTATTACTTTATGTACAGTATGTCCAGCCTTACATACTCAGTACATTATCTCGTACTGATGTCCCTTACAGGGAACCTACATTTCATGTTGCAGGTAAAGGTGCTAGTAGATCTCCCCAGTAGAACTACAGGATATTCAGCTGTTGTCACCAAGCTCCAGGTTGCTTTGGGGCTTTATATATGTCTAGAGCTTATGTATTTTGATTGCATAGTTTGTTGAGGCAAGGCCTGTCCTGACCCTTATCAGATGTTTTTCTTTATTTAGAGGCTTTGTAGACCATGTAAAGTAAAGTTTGGTCATGACTCGTACTTTAAATACAATGGCCTCAATGTCCTAGTCATATGCACTCCCTTTTGACTAGTTATCACTGTTTATCTTCTAAAAGGCATGTCAAATACAGAAACCCCATATAGTATTCATAGATACATGTAGATACAGGTTGGTTCTCCCGAGCCTTATCGACAACGGGTGCCAGTCTGCCCTAACGGGACTTTGGGGAGTGACACCACAGGTTCCCCCGCTCAGCCTCATTCAGATCCCAACAAAGAGGCAAATTTTAGGAGAGCCATCACTATGCTGACTTAGTTTATGGCCTCCCAGGGTAATAGCTGAGGTTCTGAAGCTTCGACCTTTAGCTCACAGGATCCTCAGCTATCACCAAAGTTAGAGACTTCTTAAGGATGAACTCGCCAGTGTATATGGGGTCTAGGTTGAGGAGGATCTGTAGAACTTCATTGATGAAATGTACAAGGTCCTAAAACCAATACATACTAATGAGATTGAGGGAGTGAAGCTTTCTTCCTACCAATTGAAGGACATTGCTAATGTTTGGTGTAACTAGTAGGCGGAAAGTAAGGGAGAGAATGTCGAGCCTGCAACATGGGAGGAGTTTGAGACTGCCTTCATTGACTTCTTCTTTCCTCACGAGTTGAGGGAGGCAAAGGTGGATGAGATCGTGAACCTGGAGCAAGGAGGAATTATAGTGAAAGAGTATAGTCTCAAGTTTATTAAGTTGTCCAGGTATGCTCTGGAAATGGTACAAGACATAAGGACAAGGATGAGGAAGTTTATGTCTGGTCTGGGCAGACATGTGCAGAAAGAGTGTAAGGCATCTATAATGATCCCCAACATAGACATCTCCAAAATCATGGTGTATGGACAACAGACAGAAGAAGATAAGAGGAAATATAGAGATTGGCAGATCAATAGAAAAGCAAAATTAGCTGGGCATGAGCCTAGCAAGCAGAGACAAATAAGGGCAACAAGTCTAACATATAGAAAAGATCGTCTCATCGTGCACCTTATGTAGTAAGTGTGACTATTCACCAAATAGGTGTGACCAAAAATCGAATGGTTACTATAATTACAGGGCTCAAGGTGCATAATCTCAAGCTAGCGTAACCCAAGGTTCGAGGGGAAAGCCACCTTGTGACAAGTGTGGTAAGCTTCATTATGGTGAGTGTTATGTAGGGAGAGATGTTTGTTGTTCATATGGATAGACTGGTCACTTCAATTATGAGTTTCCAAAGAGGAGCCAAGGTGAAGGGGAGTAGCAGACCACAGTCCTTCGCATCACCCCCAGCTGGCAATCAACAAAGGGGTACTACTACATGTACAGGAGGTGGGATGAACTGCCTTTATGCAATGGGTAATCGACAGAATCAAGCGACTGCACCAGATGTTGTTATGTGTATGCTTTGAGTCTTTACCTTTGATTATTATGCATTGCTTGATCCGGGTGCCACTTTGTCTTTTGTGACCCCTTATGTGGCTAGTAAGTTTGGAATCCTTCTAGAGTGCTTGCTTGAATCTTCTATTGTTTCCACTCCTACTGGAGAGTCTATATTAGCTGAGAGGGCTTATAGAGATTGTGTAGTATCTATTTATCATAGAGACACCTTAGTTGACTTGGTAGAATTGAAGATGGTTGATTTGGATATGATACTTTGGCATGGACTGGCTTCATGCCTGTTATGCTTTTGTTGCTAGTAGAACCCTAATTGTTAAGTTTCAATTTCCTAGTAAGCATATTCTAGAGTGGAAAGGGGGTTCAGTTGCACCTAAGGGAAAATTTATCTCTTATCTTAGAGCCAGAAAGTTAATCCCCAAAAGTTGTATTTACCACCTCATATGAGTCAAGTCTGATGAGGTTGAATCTTCGTCAGTCTCGATTGTGAATGAGTTTCCTAAGGTGTTTCCTGATGATCTGACTGAAGTCCCTCCTGATAGAGAGATTAACTTTGGGATTGATGTTCTTCCCAAGACCAAAACCATTTCAATTCCACCTTGTAGAATAGCCCCCGCGGAGTTGAAAGAATTGAAAGAACAATTGATAGACTTGTTAGAGAAAGGTTTAATAAGGCCTAGTGTCTCACCTTGGGGTATTCCTGTCCTATTGGTGCATAAGAAAGATGGGTGTCTTAGAATGTGGATAGACTTTAGGTCACCATAAAGAATAGGTATCCTCTCCCTAGGATAGATGATCTCTTTGACCAACATCAGGGTGCTACTATTTCCTCCAAGATAGATCTCAGATTAGGTTATCATCAGTTGAAGGTGAGGGAAAGTGACATTCCTAAGACAACTTTTAGGACACGGTTGGCCACTTTGAGTTCATGGTCATGTCCTTCAAGTTAACAAATGCACCTGCAACTTTCATGGATTTGATGAATAGGGTATTCAAATCATATCTTGATATTTTTGTAATCGTGTTTGTTGATGATATTTTGGTGTATTCAAATGATGACCGGGAACATGCTAATAACCTTAGAGTGGTTTCGCAAATGCTCAAAGATCATGAGTTGTATGTGAAATTCTCAAAGTGTGAGTTTTGGCTCAAGTCTGTGGTCTTCCTAGGCCATGTTATTTTGGGAGATGGTATTCGAGTGGATACTCAGAAATTGAAGCAGTTATGAACTAGCCAAGAACAACTTCCCCAACAAAAATAAGAAGCCTCATGGGTTTAGCAGGCTACTATCACCAATTTGTTGAAGGCTTCTCTTCTTTGCCAGAACCATTGACTAAGCTAACTCAGAAGAAGTCCAAGTTTCAGTAATCTAAGGAATATGAAAGGAGTTTCCAAGAGTTGAAGACTAGATTGACTAGAGCCCCAGTTTTGACTTTACCAGATGGGACGGGGAACTTTGTGATATACTGTGATATATCAAGTGTTGGATTAGGTTGTGTCCTTAAATAGAGAGGGAAGGTGATAGCTTATGCTTCCAAGCAACTTAAGGCCCATGAGAAGAATTATCTTACTTACGATCTCGAGTTGGCTGCGATAGTATTCACACTTAAGATTGGCTTCACTATTTGTATGGAGTGCATGTGGACGTGTTCACTGACCACAAGAGCTTGTAGTACGTCCTCATCCAGAAGGAGCCAATCTATGACAGAGGAGGTTGTTGGAGTTTCTCAAGGATTATGACAAGAGCATTCTCCACCATCTAGGTAAGGCTAGCATTGTTGTCAATGCTTTTAGAAGGATGTTTATAGGTAGCACCGCCCATATGGAAGAAAAGGAAAAGAGAGCTAGCTAAGGAAATGCATAGATTGGCTCAACTAGGACTTCAACTCGAGGAGAACAATGAAGACGAGGTCAACGTACAGATGGGTCTGCTTCATCCTTAGTGTCAGAAGTGAAGGAAAAGCAAGACCAAGATCTTGTCCTGTTCCAATTAAAAGAGGCGGTTCATAAGGAGAAGGTGATGATTTTCTCCAAAAAGGGAGATGGAGTATTGAGGTATCAAGGAAGATTGTATGTGCCTGATGTTGATAGTGTCCGAGAGAGGATCATGGTCAAAGCTCATAGCTCAAGATACTCCATCCATCCTGGTTCCACTAAGATGCACCATGACTTAAGAAAAATCTATTGGTAGAATGGAATGAAGAGAGACATTGTAGAGTTTGTCTCAAAATGTCCCAATTGTCAACAAGTCAAGGTTAAACATCAAAGACTGTGTAGATTAACTCAGAACTTTGAAATTCCTGAGTGGAAGTGGGAGATGATTAAGATGGATTTCATTATCGGTTTACCAAGATCCCCAAACTAGCATGATTCAATATGGGTGATTATTGATAGGAGGACTAAATCAGCCCACTGCTTGGAAGTCAAGAAAACTAATACGGCTGAGGAGTATACCCGCCTATACATTCGTGAGATTGTGACTTTGCATGGGGTTTCCTTGACCATCATCTCGGACAGAAGAGCTCAATTTGTCTCTCAATTGGGTACGAAAGTAGATTTGAGCACAGCTTTTCACCCTTAGGCAGATGGATAGGCAAAATGAACCATTCAAACTTTGGAGGATATGTTGAGACATTGACTTTAAGGGTAATTGGGATGACCACCTACCATTAATTGAGTTTGCATATAGCAATAGCTACCATGTCAGTATTCAGATATCCCCTTATGAGGCATTATACGAAAGGAGTTGTAGGTCACCGATTGGCTGATTTGAGGTTAGTGAAGCTGAAATGATCAGACTTGATCTTGTTCACCAGTCCATGGAGAAAGTAAAGGTTATCAAAGAAAGGTTGAGAACAACATAGAGTCATCATAAGTCATATACGGATGTGAGAAGAAGAGATTTGGAGTTTGAGATGGATGATTAGGTGTACTTTAAGATGTCACCCACGAAGGGTGTCATGAGGTTTGATAAGAAAGGGAAATTGAGTCCACTTATATCTGACCATATCAGAATTTAAGGAGGATTGAGAAGGTCACTTATGAATTAGACTTGCCTTCCAAGTTAGATAGAGTTTATCCAGTATTCCATGTGTCAATGTTGAAGAAGTGTTTGGGGGATCCTATGTTGGCAATTCCTATTGAGAGTACAAAAGTGAAGGATAGCCTATCCTATGAAGAATTTCAGTCCAAATCCTTGATCGATAGCTTTGTAAGCTCAGAAACAAATAGATAGTCTTCGTCAAAGTTCTATGGAGGAATCAATTTGTCGAAGAAGCTCTATGGGAAGCTGAGGAAGGGATGAAACTCAAATACCTGCACCTATTCGTGCCAAATGACGATGATGTCAAAGGTAATGTCCCTATCCTTAGCGCTATTAAAATTTCTTTCTTTGAGTTGATGTCTTAATCTGATTCTATTACCAAGTCTAAGATAGAGATAGATAAGTTATGGATAGTTGAGAGTTCGAGAGTTCCCGAGTGAGGAATGAGATGAGTTTTGAGGTCACTCGTGCTTTTATTCTATTTTTACTCATCATTCAAGGACGAATGATCCCAAGGGGGAGATGCTATAACACCCTGTAAAATTATTGAAATGCCTTTAAAAAGTAATCATGTGCACAAGGCATCTTCCAAAGCTCTGATGGGAAATTTGAAATCGAATTTGTGATCAACGTGAAAAATTGAGTGAAAAAATTGGACTAAACCCTTTAAGAGCAATCGGGTCGAAAAATAAAATTTATTAATTAATGTCGAGGCAATGTCTGTCCACTCCCCTGGCGCAACGTGGAGGGGGCGCCGAGTAATACTTTGCTTTTTTATTTTTTTGACGAGAATAGAAAATTCTGAAATTTCACGAAATTATATTGGTTCGCGCCCCTGGCGCGTCGCAGATTAGTATGCAAATTTTAAAACTTTTTTTTAATTTCAAAAAGGGTATTTTGATCATTCCAAACTTATTTTTAAGTCCCAAAATATGTTTTTAAGACTTATTTCGTACAAAAGGTTTTCAAAAACCTATTGCCTTCAAGTTTAAAGCATAAGTTCTTGAGAAAGATAGCAAGGCAGAACCTAAGGAATTTCAAGTTTGAGTTTGATTCTTCTTGAAGGATAGGAAAATCTGCAGCCCAGATATGTAAAGGCTATCCAAAACATGAAATTATTTTTTCATGTGCCCCAATGCATGTAATAGGTTGATTGTTGATAGTTGATAGGTCTTAAGTTGTAATTCTTGAAGATTTTCTTGAAATTTACCTTTAATTTTTATACAATTTCTTAAATTAATGATCATTGTATTTTGAATTATTTGTTTACATGTATTATTATGTGATTGCGTACTTACCCTACATGAATTCTCCGTAAAAGACTTCAAGAATGAACTTAGGGGTAATGTCTAGAGCCTTGACTGTCTGACTGTATTAATTATTGTGGTCTGGGTCGTGAATGAGTATGTTGATGGCTGAAGTTGATGGAATTAGTTCTTAAAGTCTAAATGGGGTTGAAACTTAGCTTTTAGAGGAATAACCAATTTCTTGAGTTGATAGATTGTCAGATGAGATGAGGTCCCTATTTGAGGGGGGTGGTTGTATAACTAGCCTAATGTTGATAGACTTATGAGCATATTGAGTCCTGGGAGGAGTGTTAGCATCAAAATATGTAAGAGTGAGTCTCACTCGTACTCATTAACTATATACCTAGAGTAGGAGAGGATTGGACCATGAAAGCGAATGTTTCCTTTGTCTCTCAGAGGACTTGACATGCTTCTTTGGGATCCCTGATATACTCGTCCTTTACCCCCGATAAGGTACTAGGCGGATGGAGAAATAATATCTTTTCATTGTATCATCACTGGCTCATAGGTGGTGATTGTCGTTTATAGAAACTCCTAGATAGGTTTCATATTGATAGTATTCTAAGATGATGTGATTGTTGATGTCTTGACGGATAACGATGTGATAGAGTCATATTCCATACTCTAAGTGGATGTTGAGTGATCGATGAGCTAATGTCATTGTATATTGTATAGCGCTTATTATTTACTTTAGCCCATTTTACATATAATACATTTCACGTACTAATACACCTTTGGCATTGCATTGTTTTATGACAAAAATTTTGTAGACAGATGACTTTAGCAGGCTAATCGTTGAGGTTCACAGATCCCCATACAGATACTTGGTGAGTCCTCCCTTGCTTTCGAAGGACATATTTATCTTTTTATCTATTTTGAGTTATTTCATTTGATTGTGGTAGCCATGCCTATCATGGTACCTTCTTAGACAGTAGTTATAGAGGCTTCATAGACATAGATGTATAATGGTTGCTGTTGGGATTCTTTTCCCCCTTTTCCTTCGTTATACTATGATTATTCCTTTTTACTCATATCCTTTATGATAGATAGAGTTAATAATTTATAGCCCACTGATAGTTAGTTATTTCTTTGTTATCTTCCGCTAATGAATGGATTGAACGAATGTGATGACACTAGGTGGTTCGCTTGGGACTAGCAATAGTCTCCAAGTACTAGTTACGCCTAAGATACCCTCCCGAGGTATGACAATCTTTCCATCTTATCAGCCTTGACCCATTTTTCATATGCTTGGATTTCCTCAGTTGGATCTGATGGTTTAATTGGACATTCTTCAACCAGCACAACTTTACAACCCTCAGAAGTTAGGACTATGTCTAAATTTCATTTCCAATCAACATAGTTTGGTCCCTCTAATTCTTTTTGATTCAATAAAGAAAAAGGGTGGAGATGAGACATACTTAATCTAAGAGATTTAAAAAACTTCTTAAGCATACATGTTTTATTAGAAAAATAACAAAAACATATATGCATGCTTATAAACAATTAGATTTGATAGGAAAACTTAACTATTAAAGCAAATCTATAAGCATGTTCGTATATATCACCAGTTTAAATAAAACAAGTCCAATTCAGTTAGAGAGTATGATGTTAAGCGTAATCAAGTATATATGTATAGATTATGGCTTTTGTTTATTGATTCAATATGTAACTTAGTTGAAACTTTTTAAATAATTTATCAAAACAAGAGACATGATAGTATCAAATACTCAAGTTCATCCGATAAGGAAGAAGATCTAAGTCAACACATAAATTCATATTTTTACTGTTAAAACTATTTATAAGTGTTAGGAATGAACTCTTACATCACTGGACCCCAAAAATAACTTTTTCAAAATAATTTAATTTCTGAAAAACTGAAAGATGACCGAAAATCCATCTAAATGATTTTTTGGGCCAAAAAAGGTCGTAGGCTATAGTAAAGAAATGGGTATTGCTCACTGGGCCATTTCTAGTCAACCAGCCAAATTTGAGGTCAATCAAAATTCAAAACAAATAGGATTTGGCCAGACTATTGACATACCAATCATGCGTGCAAGCCAGGCACATAGGCCATCTGTGTGTTGTCAACATGCGAGCCAAGGCCACAGCATGTCATGGCAAGGGAAATGCCAAGGCAAGCCATGGCAAAGCCACAGCATACCATGACAAGGCCATAGCGTGCCAAGGCAGGCCATGGCAAGACTATTGTGCTTCGTGGCAATGCCACAGCACTGCCATGGCATAGGCAGCAATGCCATCGGGAGGGGTAAGAAATCAAAACCCCTCTTTTTATTCTCAACTTCATCAGAAGAAGAAGAGGTTCAAGAAATCAACGCTTGTGGGGCTTTTAAGAGGCAATAAAAAAAACTATTAAAGTTTCCAAAATCTTTTTGTTCCTTTTCAAAAGAAAATCTTATTTCAAATACTTAGGCCATATTAGGAGTAATTAATACCCCTTAAAACTCAAAAAAGTTTTTGATCCCTTTTAAATTTGAAATATTTTCAAATCAGTGTTTTATTGTATAATAAAATCCACTGATTTGATTTCTTTAAAAAAATAACTTTTGTTAAAACTAGCTAATTAATCAGGCATAGTAGGGACTAGATATATATTTAACTGAGACCTCTATTTATGATGATAATTCTCAAAAAAAATGAATTAATCATATCATAAAAAGTTACATATCATTCCACTAAAAATATGTGACTACAATTCTCAATGTTAATTTTAAAATATACCACTGCATCTTATTTAATTCTCCGTGTTAGAATTACCGACACCAATCAATTAAATTAAATCTTCTGAAAAATTTAATTTATTGACTAAATTAATCCTTTATCATTTATACGTAATTTATTTCACGTGACGGATATAAAATCCACCTGCAGGGCTTTCACGTGAAAACTCTTAAGTAGCCTCAACTCGACACCGAGATACGGTTCTATCAACTAATTATTATTTCACTAATGTCATTTGTAATTATCCAATCCATTAGGAATATATTGACTCATTAAAAAGTCTCATTTTTTAATAGATTAAAATAATATAACAAATTACATATCTCATAATAATTATATCAAGATTAAGAATATAAGTACATGCAATGGTCTAGAGAATTTATTTATAAATATTCAGAACATAAATAAAATTCTCAAATTGATCTATTCAATAAATACAAAATATATTAGCACAAGAATTCAGACTTTTACCATTCCCATAATTAAGATCAAATTATATTTGATTTCGTGCTATGATCGCCTAGATGTCTATGCTTCCTCATCTTTGATTGTGAATATTTAATTTCTAACTTATATAAATCGACAATTTTAATCTTACATGTATGCGTTAAATTACTCCATACATAAAATCATCTACTATATAAGACATGAACACACATATATACATAATGAGGTATTCAAATAAAGATTTTTATTATAATAAAAAAGGAGAAAAAACATAAAATAACACCTAAAGTTCTCCGGAATTTTCAAAAAGACACCTAAAGTTTGCATGGGTCCTATTATCCCACAAAATATTTCAAAATCACAATGTAACGACCTGGCCCAACATTGTAAAGCATTGCCCACTCTTGGGCCTAGCCGATCATGGATTTATCCTTTTGGGCTCACCCAAAAGGCATCTCACAGTATATAAATCGGTCCTTTACTTATATATGTAATATCTCTCTTGTGTTTTGCCGATGTGGAGCTTCTAATTTTAAGATGAATTATTACATTTTTAATGAAAGTTATTAGCATTAGTTTTGTCATTTTTGGATTATTTTATGATCCATGTGACATGAATCTAATGAACTATTAAACTATTAAACATTACTTGAGGGAATAGTACTTGACCAGATCTTTTCCCCTCTGTTGACAACATATGTACCACTACTAATTAAGATATAAATTGCCTCCTTTATTTAACCAGGAAAAAGAGAGATGGGAGAAGAAAGCACATATAAATAAGATGAAATATTTACTAATACATAAATTTCACCAGAAAAATTGTTTCTATTCAAAGGAAAAAAAATTAAAATAGCGTGGAACTCATGTTGGAGTATTTCCTATGCAGCTGAAGCTAAAGCGGTTGAATATAGTGTGAAAAATAGCTTAGTTTTTATCTTTTTATCTATGCTCCTCCTTTGTATTTATGTTTATGTATATATAGAAGAGAGAGATTGCCTGCTTTTCAGTTTTTTGTTTTATTTTTTGAATAAAAATGTAATGTTAGAGATCAAGGTGCGTCTGGGGATATGTTTCAGTCATGACATATGAAGAATTCATGATTACTAACTTCAAAATTAAAATTGTACGAACTGTCAAACATGGAATAAAAAAATGTTAGAATTGTCTAGTTGAATCTCTCCTCACCCATGCCGACACAAAGACTAGAAGAGAAGAAAACAACTTTTTACTTTCTTTCAATTGAAGGAACATTCCATCTTATGTTCCTTCACTAACAATTAAAGTATAAGTCAATTGATGGCAGTTCTTTGTAAAATGGTTTATGCTAATTCAGCTGTAGGGATTATGTGTAATGACATATATTAACTACTTTTCCGTTTTTTAATCGGAAAATACTACTTTTGCAGTTTCACTTAACAAGGCAAAATTTACATTCTTCCAAAATCGTTTTCATTTTTCGTATGTCAAATTCATAATTTTATTTTACACCTTGACATTGTTTGTTCCAGTTAAAAATTAGAAATCTATTTCTTCTCTTCTGTTTCACGTTTCTATAAAAGTAGTAACCAACCACTATAATAATTAATAATCACACCATTCAAAATTCCAACTAATTATGACTTAGAAATAAATGGCTCTATCGTAAATTAATTTCTAGTGACTTAGTCTAACATACTCATTTTGTTTATTTTTATTTGTCTTTAGTTTCTCGAAATGTGTATTGCACGCTTATCTCTAACTATTTAAAAGAATTTTTGCAATGCAATAATAAATTTTAAAATGATACATATACTTTTAGACTCTAAATCATAAAAAATAAATAAATAAATAAATATAAAAATATAAATGCTCGTAAATTGAAGTTAGAAAATCTTGCAAACTAAATGTTACTTTAGTTTAGTAATATATACTCTAATTTAAAAATAAATACATAATCAAATATATATAAGTCTATGCATATTTTAAAAGTATTTACCTACTAAAAGTCTATGCAAATAACTGGCTTATTTGATAAAATGTCAAATGGTTTATTCATAGAAAGTCACTTCATTAAATGTGGAGACTTTATCCTCTTCTATTAATAATATATAAATTTTAAGAAAAAAATATTTTTTATGTTTTATCCTCAAATTAATTGCTTATTTTTTTAAGATCATAAAGCGATACACCATTTAATATGAAAAATATTCACATTGGTTATTATTTAAAAAAAATACAAAAAAGTAAAATAAACAAGTAAAAGTGATGAAAGGAATAGAATCTTCTCTCTGTGTGATGGTGATGCCCTATGTACTAGTTTCTAATTTAGTTAGTAGTATCCCCTCCATTCTATATTAGCTTAATTTTTAAGATTTTTTTTTATTTTTAAAATATTTTTAAAAAATCATATTTATCTTTTTAATTATTGAAAGTTTATATCTATTAGGAGATAAAATACAATACTTACAAAGTTACATTTATGATTTCGCAAAGAATAATAATGAATAACATGATTTATATTAGAGAAATTTTTGCATATAGTCACTCAAAAATATCTTAATTATGTTACAAAACTATATTTTGGGTAATTATATTTCATAACTATAGTTATAGTAGCGTTTGTATGATTTTGCAACATTTATATATGTTTGTATAATTCCTTACACAATTTTCACTTTTTGTACAGCGTTTATAAATTTTACTATACAATTCATGCACAACTTTTGTATAATTCGCTATACAATTCACAGTGTTTGTATATTTCACTATACAATTTGATTCGCGCACAACGTTTGTATAAATCATGTGAATTATATAAAAGTTAAACTGTAGTTACAGTTGTATGCTTGCCGCAAGCCGTGATTAATTCAAATTAGCTATGTTAACTAATTAACTAGTATATGTTTATTTATCTGCATAATTTTTTTAAAATTATTTTATTTAAATATTTTTTTTAATATATATATTCTCCTAAATTAAATTAATAAGAGATTGAGAAAATATTTAATCTAACAAGGGAGCAACCGATTTGACAAAGGACCAACATGTTTAATGTGTCATAGTCAATCTTTAGGTCTACCTTTTTAATTACTATTGTTTTTAACTACTCTTGCACGTCATTTAGAATTCAATATACTTTACGTAACCTAATATTGTTAGTTCTGGGAAAAAAACTAATATTGTTAGTTTAGAAAAAAAAACTAATATTGTCAGTTTAGAAAAAAAAAACTAATATTGTTATGAAAAATGATACTAAGAATTGAACAAGTGAGAACTAGACACTATCACGCGTCTAGGAGTTATTTGATTACTGGTTAGAGTTATGTAGGCATTAATTATATAAGGTTTAGTTATTTAGGTATTAGTTATGTAGGGCTTTATTATGCAGATATTAGTTATGCCGGGTTTAGTAATGCGGGATTTAATTATGTAAAATTCAAAAGAAATTAACAAGTTAATTCTTATTTCTTAATTATCAAATATTCAGTGAACTAATATTTATTATACTCATTACAATAATCAAAAGAGGTCAAATATACCCTTGTACTACTAGAAATAGTTTAAATATATCTATTATTACACTTTCAGTTTAAATATATCCCTTTTATTGTACCTTCGATCCAAATATACCCCTCGTTATACTTTAGAATGAATTTACTCTTAATTTTAACAAAGAAACAAAAACGCAAAATTAGATAACTCATTCTTAATTTCAAGCATACCTTATATCTTCATTTGTTTATTTTTCCTCAAAAGTTATTTATTTTTTTAAATAAAAATGTTAAATGTTCTACTTCGGTTAAAAGATATTTCTTGATTAAAAAAAGGAATCAGTATCCTATATCCGAAATAGTATTTTATTTTAGTTTACAAATAATTTTGGTTTAACTTCAGATACCAAAAAATAATCTTACTTTAATTTTAGGTACCAATTACTTCAAATAATTTTGGTTAACTTTAGATATCAAAATTATATTTTGGTTAAAAAATATTTCTTGATCAAAAAATGGATCAATAAAAAAGTTTAGAGTTATGCATATATTAGTTATGCAAGTATTAATCATGTAGAAATTACAATACATAAATTATTACTTGTTGAATATTTAATTTATTGTAAATTAATATGCGTTATTAACAAATAAATAAGTAAACACATATATTATATAACTTAAGCTAATGAATGATTCGATTTATGACACCCGGTGAAATTATCAAAATACTCCTGGAAAGGAAACATGCGCATAACGCATCTTCTCATGCTCCATTTGTGAATCAAAGACCAAATTTGCGATCAACACAAAAATTGAGTGAGAAAATGGTCTTAACCCAATTTTAGAGCAACTAGGTCGGAAAATAATTTTCACAAAATTTTTTGAGACAGTGAGGGTGCGCGCCCAAGGTGCGTCCGACGTGCTTAGGATGCGGACCCACATTTAATTCTTTTTCTTAGAATTGCGATGGAAAACTAGAAATCGCGAATTTGAGCGAAATACACATGTCCACGCCCCACACGCGATGCGGACATGGTGTACGGGGTTAAATTTTTTTTATTATTATTTTAAAAAAGGGTAATTTCAATTTTTTTTCACCCTTCTTAAACCTTAAGTACATCAATTTTGATTCGATTAATTCCTAAAATGTACTATTTCACCTCATTAACGTTAGAAAAGTTTCCAAGAACTCAAGCGTATACTCTAAGGCAAGGTTAGGGCTTTCAAGAATCTTTCCCAATTCTTCCAAGAAGTTGATCCCTCGGGTATGTAAGGCTCTCCAAAAAGTTATTCTACTACTATTTTAATCTTAAATTACTAGTTTCTACCCAAGATTTCGATTACAAGTTGAGATCAAAGTTCCCTTTAATACTAGGAAATTTCTTCAAGGTACTGTTCATGCATATTTTCTGTTAGACCCCGTAATTAACTAAATAGACGTTAAGTGCTCATTTGGGGAAATTGTTGTGATTGAGGTGTCTTTTAAG
>JAOTQJ010049004.1:0-14614 GCA_025642045.1 Solanum sejunctum
CTGTAAAGTTTTGGAAGTCCTTCCAAAAGGAGTTTAGGGACACAAGTGAATTTGAGTACAACATTACACCCTCAAACAAATGGTCAAGCAGAATAGACTACTCAGACACTTGAAGATATGTTGCGAGCTTGTGCATTGGACTTTAACAGTAGTTGGGTGGACCATTTGCCACTCATTGAATTTGCCTATAATAATAGCTACCACGCGAGTATCTAGATGGCACATTATGAAGCTTTTTTTTTGGAGGAAATGTAGATTGTCACTTGTATGGTTTTAATTATGTGAAATCCCTTGGTTTGGCCAGATCTAGTACAACAAGCCGTGAAAAAAGTTAAGGTAATATAGAAGCCTCTAGAAATAGCCTAAAGTCATCACAAATCATATGCGGATACTAGAAGGAGAAGACTGGAATTCTTAATAGGGGATTGGGTATTTTTAAAGGTGTCTGCAATGAAAGGGGTTATGAGATTTGGTAAGAAAGAAAAATTGATCCCACGTTACATAGGGCCATATCAGATTATTAAGAGGTTCGAGCAGGTTGCATATGAACTAGAGCTACCCCAAGGGCTTTCAATGGTTCATCCAATTTTTTATGTCTCAATGCTTTGAGAATGCATAGGTGACCCATCTCGTATCACTCCTATTAAGGATGTGCAGGTTATAAAATATCTCACATATGAAGAGGTACCTATTGCTACTCTAAATCATCAAGTTAAGAAGCTAAGGAATAAAGAAATAGCTGCAGTAAAAGTATTTTGGAGAAACCATCAAGCAGAAGAAATAACAGGGAAGGCCGAGGACGCGATGAAATCAAAATATCCTTACTTATTTGAAGCTAAAAAGGAAGTAAAATTGGAAACTAATAGGTACGTGTGATTGAATACTTAATGTGTTGTCAAAGGTTTATGTAAGTAAAGGTTTAAACTTGGTTAAACTATCCCATTATACTAACATTCGAGGATGAATGTTCCTAAGGGGGGCAGGGTGTAACACCCCACATTTTATATGTACTAGTACTATGTAAATGAAACATGATATGGTTTGGTCAAATTAGCACCAATTTTTAAAAGTGCTTGAATCTCGTATTAATGGGCGATATGTGCATCTAACGCTATAGAGGGTCGAGTGTACACATATTTTAAGTCAAATTGAGGAGATCATGACCCTAAACAAAGTGAGAGAATTGAGGTGCTTGTAGGACTTAATAAGCTACCAGGTGAGTCACCTACTTGCTTAGCTTAAATTTACTAGCTAAACAGAGATGAGGCCTAACGTCAAATTTGTCCAAGTCCGATTATGAATAAAGTCCATGTTAATGGTATAACTTAGACCATGTTTTAGCATCATAAATGGAATTTATGTTTAGACCAAGGTGGATATTAAAACCTTCCCAAAGACATCACAATTTCTTTGATAATTTAGGCCCAAACTAATTAAGAAGAAAGCTAGAAAATAGATAGCCAAGACTCATCAACTTAGAGACCCATTTAGGCCTAAGTAATAGCGACAAGCTCCTTCATCACAAGGTCATTAATAGTTGTTAATGTGTGGTCAAAAGTTTAAGAGAAAGTCAGCCAAAAGAGTCTTTAAAAATGGCTCAAAAGCAGCCCTTAATTCATTTCACTTTCAAACAAATTATCAGCTTTCCTGAAGACTCTTTTTCTCTCTTTATTTCATTTCTCAAAGCAGCCTACATACCCCTCTAGGGTTTTTGAAGGAAACCTTAACCTTGAATGCTAAGGTAATTGAAAATATCCATGTATTTGTTATACTTATCCCATGACAAATAAGAAGTATATGCTAGTTATGCTTGTTCTGAAAATTTGGACAACATGTATCCTAAGTATTGTTGTGAATGTTTGTTTTTGTTCAAGAGGCTTTTCCCTTATTAGTTGATTGAATTATGAAGTAGGACTTATGGTTTTATAAAGTCATAGTTTTTAGTGAAGTTACTAAGCTGCTGCACCACTTTTACAGTCCACAAAAGTGAGTCCTTATAGGATATCGTAATTGTGTTCTTAGTATGAACTTGTGGGCTATTGGCTGGAAGGCTATTGCCTAACGTCCTTCATGACTACTTTGATACTATTATAAGACTGTTTCATGGATAGTTTTATGTATGGATATGTTGAGGAAAATTTGGTTAAAGTTGGAATAGGTTTGGGATTGTCGACGTCAAAATTGGGCAAAAGGACGTAACGTTATGCTGCCTATTTATAGGTTGTGTAGAATTATTATATATTATGCCTTGTGAGCTATTGTAAGACTGTTAAGGTTTTGAAATAAGATGTATATGGCATGTACATAAGAATGATTGTTAGAAAATATGATTATAAGTGAAAATGTTGAAGAAATTTGTTTGCTTCGCTAATTAAAAGCTTGTTGTCCGGGTGTTAGTTTGTATGATATTGGGCTACCAAGAGGTGTTTCATCATTGTTAATACTAGTCTTATAGCCTAATATACTGTAGATAAACATTTGAGAGAAAATACAGCTATTTCAAGGTAGTAATGATGTCATACTATGAGGTATGTAAGGCTACTTGATTTCGTATTATTTGACATGAAATCTAGATTCGTTCTTGGTACCTAAAGGCACTTTCAAACTCTAACACAATAATTAACCGTGTCTTTCCCCTTTCACAAATTCATATACTCCTATATATAGTCACTTTCAAATCTGACACATATGTGGATACCAAGTCACATGGGTCCTTGTTACTTGATAAAGTTCACGAGTTGTTTTATTTCATATGCATTTGATTACTTGCATAACATACTCTTTGATTGTCATATTGTCTTGTGGGATTACTTACATGTCATATGCTGCATCTATAGTCCTGTAGCTCTAATATTATGACCACCAAAATAATCATCTCAAAAGTAATTGAAAAGTAAAGTATATAGCTTATTGATGGGTGGTAGCCCGAGGGGTAGAAGAATCACCTTGCCAGGGACAATCCTATAACGGGGGGTAGCCCGAGAGGTTAAGGAAGATCCTAACTAGGGAGGATCCCTATATAGATTTACCACTGATCAGCTAGTCATTTGTATTATATGTTGTGAATAGATTATATACTAAAGGTAAAGTAATATAAAGAACATAAAGTAAGTGATCCCATAGTATAACTAAAGGTGGTCTCTTATCCCACACTAGTGCATAGTTTCATTTGAGTTGTTACCTCATATATAGTATTTCCTTCCTTAGATACTCAGTATATTATCTCATACTGATGTCCCTTATGGGGGACATGTATTTCATATTGCAGGTACAGGTGCTAGTAGATCTCCCCAGTAAGAGTACAGGATATCCAGCTACTATTACCAAGCTCTAGGTTGCTTCGAGGCTTTATGTGTGTCTAGAGCTTATATGTTTGTAATGTAAAGTTCGACGAAGCAGGGCCTATCCCGACCATTATTAGATACTTTTTCTTATCTAAAGGCTTGCTAGACTATGTGAATTAAAGTGTGATCATGTCTCGCACCTCAGACACCATGGCCCCAACGGCCTAGCCATATGCATTATCTTTTGGCTTGTTATTACTATTTACTTTCTTAAAGGCACATTGAAGGTATAAATCACTTATCAAATGTGTAAAAAGTGCATAGATATAGGTTAGTTCTCTCGAGCCTTATCGTTAACGGGTGCCAGTCCACCTTAATGGGACTTTGAGGCGTGACAACATCAAGGATTCCACAAAGCCAAGATATGTGAGTTTCAACAATTAGGTACTTTTGCCTATGTTTCCCAACATCACTTTTACCTAAATTATAGGTTTATAAATTGATTTTAATTATGGGTCTTCTACTATTAATTTGACTATGAACTATGTTGGGGTTTTGTAAAAGTGTGGCTATTTATGCATGTTTTAATCTATGAATCTTAGATCTATCTTGACATTTGATGAAGAGTTTTGATGTATACTGCATGAGGGTATTATCAAGTGTTGGTGGGTAGTTTTACATTGAATTTACTTACATGATTTCACTCTTGAATTACTTAGTTTTACACTAGCATTGCACACTAACCAAATATTTGATGAAATTTTTGATTAATGTATCTTGAGTTGGTGAAGGCCTTATGCTTGACACCTGAGTTAAGTGACTTTGTGATGATGAAAGGGTAATATGAATGTGTTGATTTCATGAAATGTATCAATTGTCTTATGAGTTGACAATAGCTAATTGAGGGGTGATGCCTCAATAACCTTAGATGGGGGTAGTAAGCCATCAACCAGTTGAGGAGTTGGTACCTCAATCATCTCAGATGGGGGTGGTAAGCCATCAACCAATTGAGGGGTTGTTACCTCAATCACCTTGAATGGGGGTGGTAATCCATTAATCAATTGAGGGGTTGGTACCTCAATCACTTCCGATGGAGGGTGGTTATGCCCATCAACCAATTGATGTTTTAGTATGTCAATCACTTTTAAGTGGTGGTGTACCTCAGTTTCCAAGTACTAAGTTGCTTGGTCTAGTGATGATAGTCTATTCCTACACATGTAACATGATACATAGATATATTGAAGCATGTTTACTCCAAGTATCGTTCATGTATGCCATATTGTTATATGTTCATCTGTTGTCTAATTATACATTTTGACTATGTTTCCAATCTATTATTGCAATACATCCTACATACTTAGTACATTAAAATATACTAATGTATACTTTATGCCTACATGATGTTACGATGTTGGAATCGGAACCCCACTTGAAAATACTCCTCCACGTGGCTAGTGTGATATCTCTCAAAGCAAGTTGGTCAGTCCTCAATTTTGAGGACATACATCTCTTAATTTTCTATGTATAGATTCTCTTTTCTTTATTGTATGCTTTGACTATTAGGGTAAGCCCGATTGCTTGTCTTGTCCCTTGCTAAGTTTTATGTTTAGAGGTTTTGTTGGAAAAGTTATGTAATGATGCTATGAGCCTCGAATCTCTTGACTCTATGATGTGTATGGTATGAAAGATATCACTTAGCCTCAAATCCTCTCTTTACTATCTCTTATTTGTTTTTTATTACTTCTGTGACCAAGGATGTGTAATAATATGTTAAGAGGCTTGATTGGGGTCCCTTCGGGTTCCCTATTCACTGTGTCACCTTTAGTCCCTAGGCTTCGGTATGAGGACCTAGGTCAGTGACTATACAATAATCACGTCGTTGTTTCCATAACAGTTCTATACTTGCGAGGTAGGGAATGAATTTAATCCACTAAGGACCACCAGCAAACTAAAATAGTCCTCTATTATTCTAGGGACTCTATCAAGAGGGAATGCCAACATAATTTATTGTGATGGCTCAAATCTTCACCTATGTATGGCTACATAGTTTAATAAGTGCCAGTTGGATTAACTCTTAATCTTTCATTGCTCGATGCTCTTCTCAAGACTCAATGCTCATAATACAATCAATCCCATCCAATCATTTCAATCATCTCATCTTAAATAAGCCTCATAGAGGCACTCATCATTCAGCCAGTATCATATGGACTCTCATTATCTCATAAATCAATATCTTAATCAATAGTTCAAGGCTTAGAATAATCACTAGGGAACAATCGAACAAATAATCATTAGATTTCATTTATGGAGACTCATATAACTATCAAGTTCTATCAACTTATCATTTCATCATTCTCACATCATAATCATAATAGACATTCTCAAATTAAGGCTCTAGACTCAATACCTAAGTTCATTTATGTATGCTTTCAAAATCATCATGTAAGGTTATACAATATCTCATGAAAATATTCAATTCAACAATGATAAGCTTATAATAATCATCAACATATCAAAATACATGTAAGTAATTTAATTATCAAGAAAATTGTCAAGAAACCATTCACAAATCATGAACTTTTGACTCTCTGCTAAGACCATCTATGGGGCATATGAGAGAACAATCTCATATTTTTAGTTTAGACTTACATACCTAAATTGAAGTTTTGGATAATCAACCTCAAAGAACTCTCCTCAAACTCCTCAATTTTACACTCCTCTTCTCTTTTCTTCTCTTTAGCCCTATGTCTTTTTCAAGAACTTAGAAGAGACTTAGGATGGTTTAAAAACCGTAGTTATACTTGAAAGGACCTATTTTAATCATATATTAAGTCTAGGAGGGGTTTAGAAAGGTCTAGAATGCATCTCATGAAATTCAAAAAGGGTCCATGTCGAGATGTGGGGTCCATGACGCGGACTAGGTATATTTTTAGCTTTTTTGTCAAAAATTCTCCGAATGAGTTTTTCAAATCTAGTAGAAAATTTTTAAAAAAATGTAAGTGTTGGTCCGCGATGGAGGCGCATCGTGTCTCTGTCGCACAATATTAATGGTTGCATTTTGTATCAAAAAATTATCATTTGATTCGGTTTCTCTAGAAATTAATCGAGACCAGTTTTCCACTTAGATTTGTTATTGAAGCCTCGAAAGAAGTGTTATGTACACATCTCTCTAAATATGCCCCATAATTGGTGGCCGAGCCGAGGTCTAGGATAAAGAAGTTTATGATGGGTGTATTTAATTTTGTGAATGAGGAGTATCATGCCGCCATGTTTATTAGTGATATGGTTTTTTCCCGCCTCATGAATTATGTCAAATAATTGGAGGGGAAAACTTGAGAAAGGGAAGAGGTAATGAGGCCAAAAGGGTCCATTTTGAAGACAGATTGCAAGGCCCTAAGAATGGCCAGTTGTATCAAGGTCAAGGGTCTTCAAAAGCTCCTAATAGGAGGTTTGCTAATGATAACCTAAGGTTCCAAGGTGGTGGGGGTGTGGTGCCTTATGATATGTGCCCAAGATGTGGTAGGTGCCATGATGGCTCATGTTTGAGAAGCACTAAAGCTTGCTATAGTTGTGGGGAAGTGGGTCACAAAATGATTGATTGTCCTCGTAATCGCAAAAAGGATAGACATGGTCGTCCACACAGACATGGTGCAAATATCGTCCCTAGAGAAAGGGTAAGTCAACAAGGTGGTGTCCAAGGCATATTCAGTTTTATGCTCTACATGGGATAAAAAGGGTAGACGAGGTGATCGATGTCATCACCGATATGTTAAAATTCTTTGATCATGATATGTATGTATTGATAAACTCGAGGGCCACTCTTTCTTTTGTTACTCCTTTCTTTGCCAAAAAGTTACATGTTGAACCCAAATTGTTTGTGTGAGCCATATGAGTTGTCTACTCCCGTTAGTGCATCCATTATTGCTAGAAGAGTCTGTAGAAATTTTCTCATTTTCATTTTGCATAAAATATTGCCTTGTAATTTTGTTGAGTTGGATATGGTGGATTTTGATATCATTCTTCTTATGGATTGGTTGCATGCATATTATGCCTCTATTGATTGTAGAATTGGTAGTGTCAAATTTCAATTCCCTTATGCACTCCTCCTTGCGTGGGAGAGTCATCATGTGGTGATCAAGGGTAGGTTTATTTCTTGCATCAAAGCCTAAAAGTTGATCTCTAAGGGGTGTCTCTATAATCTTGTGAGGGTTAAGGATGTTGAGTCCAAAGTTCATCCTATAGAGTCAGTTCTGGTGGTTAGTGAATTCCTTGATGTCTTTCCTAATGAGATTCCCAGCGTTCCTCTCAAAAGGGAAATAGATTTCAGTATAGACCTTTTTACCGATACTCAACCCATTTATATTCCCCTTTACTGCATGGCCTAGATAAACTTAAAGGAGTTGAAGGAGCAATTGAGGGATTTGTTAGAGAAGGGTTTTATTAGTCCTAGCCAATCACTTTAACGTGCACCAGTGTTGTTTGTGAAAAAGAAAGATGGTTCTCTTAGAATATGCATTGATTACCTACAACTTAATAGGGTCACCATGAAGAATAAGTATCTTCTACCAAGGATTGATGGCCTTTTTGACCGACTCCAAGGGGATAGTTACTTCTCTAAGATTGTCTTTAGTCTGAGTATCACAAAGTGAATGTGAGGGAGTGTGACGTTCCCAAGACGACATTACGAACTAGGTATGGGAATTATGAGTTTGTGGTTATGTCCTTCGGTTTGTCTAATGCATTGACTATCTTCATAGATCTTACGAATAGTGTCTTTAAACCCTATATTGATTTGTTTTTGGTTGTACATTGATGATATTTTGATTTATTCACATATTGAGGAGGATTATGTGTACCAATTGAGGGTGGTGTTGGAAATCTTGATGAAGGAGAAGTTGTATGCTAAATATGAAAAATGTGATTTTGGTAGAAAGAGGTTGCCTTTCTAGGTCATGTGGTGTATGGTGATGGTTTCAAGGTGGATCCTAAGAAGATAAAGGTGATTAGAAATTGTCCTAGACTTTTGATCTAATCGGATATTAGAAGTATCTTGGGGTTAGCGGGTTACTACCAGAGGTTTGTTAGTGGTTTCTCTTCTGTTTCTTCTCTCATGACTAAGTCGACCCAAAAGAAGGAAAAATTTTTGTGGACTGATGAGTGTGAAGAGAGTTTCCAAACTTTTAAAAATAAGATTATCTCTGCTCTTTCTTAACTCTACCAGAAGGGTTGGAAGGGTTTGTGGTGTACTGTTATTCCTCAAGAATTAGTTTGGGTTGTGTTTTGATACAAAATGGTAAGGTGATGGCTTATGCCTCTAGACAACTTAAGGTGCATGAAAAGAGTTATCCTACCCATGATCTTAATTGGTCGTCATGGTATTTGCTTTAAAAATTTGGCATCACTACTTGTATGGGGTTCATATTGATTTGTCTAGCATTCATAAGAGTCTCTAATATATGTTCACCTAAAAAGATCTCAACTTGAGACAAAGAAGATAGTTAGAGCTTCCTAAGGATTATGATATAAGTATGCATTCTCACTGTGGTAAGGCGAATGTTATGGACGATGCTTCGAGTAGGGTGTCTATGGGTAGCCTAGCTTAGACTGATAGTGGTGGCAAGGATATGGTTAGAGAGGTATAATAGTTGGCTAGGTTGGGGGTTAGGTTGGGAGAGGTTGATAATAGTGGTATTGTGGTTGGTGATGGTTCCAAATCTTCATCGGTTAAGGAGGTAAAGGCAAAGCAAGATCTTGACCCTACCTTATTAAGTTAAAAGCCTTAGTTAGAGATAGTAAGGTGGAGGTTTTCTCCCAAAGGGGAGATGGTGGCCTTAGTTACAAAGGTAGGTTATGTGTGCCTATTATTGATGACTTGAGAAAGAAGATTTTCGATGAGGCTCAAAATTCTTCCTATTCTATACACACTGGTTCTACAAAGATGTATAGAGATTTGAGGGAAATGTATTGGTAGTGTGGTATGAAGAATGATGTTGCTGAGTTTGTGTCTGGGTCACAATTGCCAAGAAGTTAAAGATGAGCATCAAAGGTCATGTAGCCTAGGCCATGATATAGAGGTTCCTACTTGGAAGTAGGAGAAAATTAACATGGACTTTGTGGTTGGGTTGCCTCAAACTAGGAAGCATTTTGATTCTATTTGGGTTATGGTTGATAGAATGACAAATTTGACTCATTTCCTACCAGTTGAGACTACTTATGGTGCCGAAGACTATTTCAAGTTGTATATTGAAGAGTTTCTTAGATTGCATAAGGTACCTTGTATATCATTTTGGATCATGGTGCTGAATTCACTTATCTCTTTTGGAGGTCCTTCCAAAGAGGTCTCGGTGCCAAGGTTAAGAATATTACGACCTTTCAGCCTCAAAAGAATGGCCAAGCCGAAAGAACTATCAAAACTCTTGAGTATATGTTTAGGGCTTGTATTTTAGAGTTTAAGGGTCGTTAGGATGAACATCTTCTAGTCATTGAGTTTGCGCATAATAATTGTTATCATTTAAGCATTGGTATGACTCCTTTTGAGGCTCTCTACCATAGCGTTGTAGATCCCTGGTTGGATGGTTTGAGGAGGGAGAGATGGATTTAATGGGTCTGGACATGGTTTTGGAGGCCCTGGAGAAGGTGAGGATTATAAGTGAAAGGTTAAAAACAGCCTAAAGTCAATAAAAATCCTATGCTGATGTGAGGAGAAGTGATCATGAATGTAATATTAGTGATTGGGTCTATTTTAAATCTCACCTATGAAGGATATGGTTCGTTTTGGTAAAAAAGGTAATTGGGTCCAAGATTTGTGGGTCCTTATAGATTGTGGAGGAGTAGGTAGCCTATGAGTTGGAGTTGACCAATGATATGAATATAGTACATCCTGTCTTCCACATATTTACGTTGAGAAAGTGTGTGGGTGACTCTAATGCTATTGTTCCTTTATAAGTAGTGGGTATTGTTGAAGTTAATTTGACTTATAAAGAGGTTTTGCAATAGATAAGTGAATAGGTTGAGGAATAAGGATGTTGCTTCCGTCAAGGTTCTTTAGAGAACCAACAAGTTGAGAGTGCTACATGGGAAGCCAAGGTTGACATGCAAAACCAATATGCTAGTCTCTTCCATTCTAGTTAAGCCTAAGGCACTAATTTTAAGTCCCCTACACGATTTCAATTCTGAAGTTTCAGCCTTTATGTCATTTGCATGCATTCTTGTTCATGTTGGCAAGTTTATGTTCATTTTTGACACTATTATTGGGATCTTTGAAATGATGTTTTAATGCATTTGTTATATTCATGCAAGGCCTGAACCCATATTAATTATTTCTCTCATATATATTTCTTTGAAATTCAGAGATAAATGTTCTCGAGGGGGTCTATTCCTATGCTTGCTCTAATTTTGTAGAAGCATACGATTAACTAACATATTTTACTTCAAGCATTATCCATATATGTCATATTGATAGTATGTTATCCCTTGTTTATATTTATGCATTTCTCCTATGATGTATATCTCTTGTTGCATTGCATCCCACATACTTATTATATTCAAACGTATTAATGAACACTCTATGCCTACATGATGTTACCATGTAGGAGTTGGAGCTCCATTTGGTCATCGTCCTGCCTCACATGGCTAGTGATATCTAATCAAGCTAGTTCGTGAGTCCTCATGTCCAAGGGCAATATCTATGTTTCCTCATGTACAAGGGCAATATCTACGTTCTTATACTATGTATTTAATACTATCTTTCCTTTTTGGATATAAATAACTATGAGGGTGAGCCCGGTTACTTGTCTTGGCCCCCGCTATGTTCTATGTTAGAGGTGTTGTTGGATAAAATATGTATTATGCTTTACTTTGAATATGATTCTCTCTCCCTTAGTACCAATTTCCCCTTGTTTATGTTTCTTGTGTAGTCTTATCTTTCTTCCACGACCAAGAATGTGTGAATATGCAATGAGGCTTGTTTGGGGTTCCCTTGAGTTCCCAATCATCTGTCATGTCTAGGCTCTAGGCTTGGATCGTGATAATTTTATTATCAGAGTACTAGGTTGATAGATCCTCAGAGTCCAACACACTATATAAATTATAGTCCTATTCATGGTTGCGGAGCACGCCATGACTATGAATTGGAGGCTATGAAATATTTTAGGAAATATTTTCCTTCTTCATGTTCTTTGTCATACTATAGAGTCGTAGTGAGTTTTTCCCCTAATGATTGTTCTTTTCTATGCTAGTTGATCTTCCCAAACACTTGAGGAAGATGGGTCCAAACTCCCAGGAGCAACCTAACAATGGTGAGCTCCAGGATGCTTTCACTATGCTTGCTCAAGTTGTGGCTAACCAAGTAAATCAAGGGGCCCAAGCCCCTCATGCTACTATCGCAGGAGCTAGGGGATAGACTTCATGAGGATGAATCCTCCGGTGTTCTGTGGATCAAAGGTGAATGAAGATCCACAAGAGTTCATTGATGAGGTCTATAAGGTCTTAAATGTCATGGGTGTTGGGCCGAATGAAAAAACGGGGTTGGCGGCATACCAACTCAAAGGAGTTGCCCAAATATAGTATGATCAATGTAAGGGGGAGATAGGAAATGGTTATTAGTGCTTCTGGAGGAGTTCTAATGGGCTTTCCTTAATCGATTTTTCACTCTTGAGCTTAGGAAAGCTAAATTGGTAGAGTTATTGAAATTGAAACAAGGTGCTATGGTTATGAGGGAGCATGTCATCAAGTTTAATCAACTTTCAAAGTATTCTTCTCATTTGGTAGCCAATCATAGATCTTTGATGAATAAGTTTGTGACGAGGGTACTTCGACTTAGTGAGCGAAGAATGCGTCTCCACCTTTCTAATTAGGGAAATGGACTTATCTCGGCTAAAGAGCATGCCAATCAAATAGAGGAGGAGAAAATGAGGAAGAGAAGGGGGAATGAGGCCAGGATAGTTTGATTTGATGGTACATCCAAAGATCTAGAGTCCAACGATGCTTCAAATAAGAGGATAGCTATTGATGGGTGACCAACTCAAGGGTGTAAGATTCTGTGAAGGGAGAACTAATCCTAAGTGTCGAATGTGTTGAAGGTTCTATAGTGGGCCATACTTGAGGAGGACCAATGCTTGTTATAGTTATCGGGAAGAGGGTCACAAGATAATAGATTGTCCTCTTAGGTGCAAAAAAGGTAGTGGCGGTAAGGTTGATCAAGGGGATGCTCCAAGACGTACTTGGTTCTATGCTCTTCAAAGGAGTAAAGAAGTAGATTATGTGCCCTATGTTGCTATCGGTATGCTGAAGTTTTATTGACTTTGATATGTGTGCATTATTGGGGCTAGTGTGCCATTGTTTCTTTCTTTATTCTTTTGATAGCTAGAAAGTCCATAAGTGTTGACTGGTGTTTATATTGCATTAGGTTTTGTCTTATGACTTGTTGGATTTGGTGTGGTGGTTATGATGTTATACTTGGGATGGGATAGTTGCATGCATGTTGTGTCTTCATAGATGCTAGGACCGATAGAGTTAGATTTTGACTCCCAATGAATCCATCTTGAGTGGATAGTGTCAAGTAGTGGAAAAAGAGGTCGGTCCACTTTGACGTAAGGTTTAATTTATCTCTAAGGGTTGCCCACGTTCTTAATGCATAGAAGTCTTATCTTGTGATCTTGATTAAACATAGTGTTATGTATTTGAGGGCTTGGGATAGTTTGGGCTACTTGCGTAGCATGTTCCAATGAGTGTACAACCTGTAAGGTTATAATATGATGTTTGATGATGGTCAGTCTATTTGGTCAAATACAATGGGTTAGTCTCTTCACTAAGATTGATCTTTGGTTTGAGCTTTGTCCCCAAGTGACCATTATTAATATTGGTGGAGTTGTTTGGTTGAATTATGCATTAGTTATGTTTATGGGTTTCATGACTAGGGTATTTAGTCCCTACCTTATTGTGCTTGTGGTGGTCTTTAGTGTTGAAGTATGGATTTAATTAGAGCTTGTGAATCCTTTTCGGGGTAGTGTGCAAGTCTTGGATGAGGGGAGGTTGTTTGCTAAATACGATAGTTATGAATGAAGGATAACAATATAGTGATAAGAATTCATTAAGGGTCAAGATATGTGTGTGTATTATTTTCTCGGTAAGGCTAACGTTGTGATCGGTGCTCTAGGTAGCAGAGTATTGGTGGAAGTTTAGCATGGCTGTGTAGTATTCTTGTTGGTTCCGAATCTTCTTGGGTTGGAGATGTCTAGATTAAGCAAGTCCATGATTCCATCTTATTATGGTTGAAAGTTTTGGGTCTAGAGAGGGTAGAGTGGAGGTTGTCTCCCAAGGGGGAGATAGTAGTTCGTGGAAACAAGTGGAATAAGTGTGATTAAGGTTAACAATGAATTATGGTTGTGAGTCCTTTTAGCGTGTAGAAGAAGTTGGTAAGGTTACATTTGGATGGGAATTGCCTGTGGTAGGGGTATAGTTTATCCTGTTGGTTATGGTTCTAGGCTGAGGGGATTCGTTGGTGACTCTACTGGTATAGAACTCTACGAAATTATGGGTAAGGTGGAGGATAAGTTGGTTAGAAGGAGCTCCCGGTAGAGGTGTTGAATGGATGAGTGTAGAAGTTAATTGATAAGGATGTAGTATTCGTCTAGGCACTTTGGACGAGTCGTCTATGTGTATATGTTTCTTTTTAAGCCAGTGCTGGCATGGAGAAACAATATCTGTATTTCTTTCATTCTATTCAAGCTTGTTATAACACTTCAAGTCCTTTTAAATGAATCTGAGTCTTATGTTTCAGCCTCCATGTCATTCATATGCGTTGGTGTTTAAGTTGGCTAGTTTATGATGATTTTACTCTTATATTGAGATTTTGGAAATGGTGTTCAAAGTGTATTATTGCGTTCTTCTTGGGACTGATTTATCCTTGATTACTCTCATTTTGTATGTCTTTATTACATTCGGGACGAATATTCCTAAGGGGGAGATATTGAAACGACCCCCCAAAAAGTACCTGAAAATGTGACTTGGAATGCCCACAATTTTAAATTCCATATATCTTAAAATCTGTATGTGATATCAAAAATTTGACTTCATATTCTTGTTTAGAGGGTCAAAATTAGTTGGAAAAGGGTCTAACACCGATTTAAGAGCAAACAATTAGCGATTTCAATTTTCATAATTTTGTTTATCCAGAATCAATGCGCAACAGCATCGCGACAGCAACTGTCCCATACATGTATTAATATGATCTCCGCGATAGGTCGACATAGCGGATGTTAGGACCCGCAACGTAATTTAAACCCCGAACATCCTTAATTGGTTCGATTTAATAAAGTTTGGGACCAAAT
>JAOTQJ010049025.1:0-14613 GCA_025642045.1 Solanum sejunctum
CCCAAAGGAATTGCATTAGTACCTTGTGGACGAACCTCCTTAACCTTGTTGAGATTTTGAGGGCAATCCATCACCTTATGACCAGCTTTCTCATAACTGTAACATGCATTTATATCTCTCAAGCATGGGCCACTATGACCCCTACCACATTTTGGACACCCACCATTATGAACCATACCCCTAACACCTTGGACTCTTGGAAAATCATTGACAACCCTCTTGTGAGAAGAACCTTGCCCTTGATGGTACCGGCCACCCTGTTACACCCAAAGTCCCATTAGGGCGGACTGGCACCTGCTGCCGATAAGGCTCGGAAGAACCAACCTATATCTATGCACTTAAGGGCTTTCTACATTTAACATGCCTTTAGGAAAGTAAACAGTAATAACAAGCCAAAAGAAAATGTATATGGTTGTACCATTGAGGCCACTGTGTCTAAAGTGTGAGACATGACCACACTTTAATTTACATAGTCTACAAAGCCTAGATAAGTAAAAGTATTTGATAAGGGTCGGTACAGACTCGGCCTCGACTAACTATATAATATAATATATAAGTTCTAGACATGCAAAGCTCCAAAGCAATATGAAGCTTGGTAAAAATAGTTGGATATCCTGTACTCCTACTTGGGAGAGCTACTAACACCTATACCTGCAGCACAAAATGCAGGTCCCCCATAAGAGACATCAATACGAGATAATGTACTAAATATGTAAGGCAGGATATACTGTATATGAAGTAACAACTCAAATGAAGCTATGCATTAGTATAGGATAAGAGACCACCTTTGGTTATACTTTGGGATCATTTACTTTATGTTCTTTATATTACTTTACCTTTACTCTATAATCTGTGCACATCATGTAGTATAAATAGCCAGCTGATTAATGGTAAAACTATATCAGGATCATCCCTGGCTAGGTTCTTCCTTAACCCCTTGGGCTACCACCCGTGATAGAATCGTCCCTGACTAGGTGATTCTTCCACCCCTCGGGCTACCACCCATCAATAAACAATACATTTTATCTTTCAATTACCTTAGAGATGATTCTTTTGGTGGTCACAATATTGGAGCTGTAAGACCGTAAATGTAACATGTGACATGAAGATAATCATACAAGAAAATATGACAATGAAAAGAGTATGTTACATAAACAATGAAATGCATATGAGATGAAATAACTCGTAAACTTTATTTGGCAAAAAGAACCCATGTAACTTGGTATACATGTATGTATGAAGATTTGAAAGTGACTATGTATGGGAGCATATGAATATATGTAAGAGTGTAGACATAGTTAACAATTGTGTCGAAGTTGGTAAGCGCCTTTATGTGCCATAGAAGGATCTATGTTTCATGCCAAACAATATGAAATCAAGTAGCCTTACATACCTCATTGTAGGACCTCGTTACTACCTTAAGATAACTTTCCCTTACTCCAAATATTTATATACAACATAGTAGGTGATAAAACTAGCATTAGAAGCCAATAGATACACCTTGGCAGACCAATCATATAAAAAAAACAACACACAGGCAACAAGCGGGTATTTATAAACCCGAGAGTATTCTTTCAAACTTTCCGCCCCTAATCGTATTTGCTAATACACATTCACATGCACTCATTATGTACAGCCTATTTTAGTGCCATAACAATCTTACAACAGCCCATAAAGTACAATACATAACAACTCTACACGACCTACAAATGGACAGCATAACATTGTGTCCCTTTGACCCATTTTGACATCAATAATTCCAAATCCATTCCAACTTTAACCAAATTGTGCTCAACACATCTACATATAAAAATAGCCTTGAACTAGTTTCATAACAGTAACAAATAAGTCATTAAGGACATGAGGCAATAGCCTTCCATCCAACAGCCCATAAGTTCCAATCAACATTACACTTAAGATAGAACAATAAAGCTCGTTTCTTAAATGAATCCAAAATCAGTACAACAACATTAGGGTAATATATATACTCAAACCATGTTAAGAACATTAACTTCTCTTCATAATATATCCCACAAACTATAGAGGAGTCACTAAAACAAAAGGCAAGTGTGCAGCAACTTTCTAAACACATGCTGTCAAGATTTTCAGCACAAGCATAACTAGTATATACCTTTTGTTTTACATGAAGAAACTATACTAAATACCCAACTATAATTACTTACCTTTGCCTACAAGATTTAGCCTTCCTTCAATAACCCTAGAGGGTTGTGTTAGTTGCTTTGTAAAGTGAAGTAAAGAGAAGACAAGAGTTTTTTTGGAAAGTTGAAATTGTTTCAAGTGAATGACTCAAGGGGCTACTTTTGAACTATTTTTAAAGACTCTTTTGGCCGAACTTCTCTTTCCCTTTTGACCGCATCTTAGTACACATTACAAAGCTGGTGATACAGCAACTTGGCCCTCTCACTTGGGTCTAAATGGGTCTTAAAGTTGACGGGCCTTGGCTGCCCATTTTCCGAATTCCTTTTATTTAGTTTTGGGCCCAAAGAGTCAAGTGGATTGTGATGTACTTGGGCCCTTTTAATATCCTTCTTGGGATAAAAATGTAGTCCATTTATGATTCCAAAATAAAGGCTAAAGTTACACCATTAAAATAGACCTTATTCATAATCAAACTTGGATAAATTCGACGTCGAGCCTCATCTCTATTTAGCTAGCAAATTTAAGCTATACAAGTAGGTGACTCACCTGCTAGCTTACTAAGTACTACAAGCAACTCAATTCTCTCACTTTGTTTAGGGTTTTACTCTCCTCAATTTGACACCAAACATGTATATACTAAACCTTCTTAAGCGTTCGACGCACATACTACCCATTCATAAGAGATTCAAGAACTTTAAAAAATTGGCTCTAATTTGATCAAACCATATCATGTTTCATTTGTATAGTACTAGTACATGTAAAATATAGAGTGTTACACACCCTTTTGGAACTTACCCTTAAAACAGGCCCTCTTGGCCTTATGACCCCTTCTTTTCCTCAGTTTCTCCTCTTCTTCGGCATAGGTCAACAAATGAGACAAGTTATGTCACAAATCAACATAGCGGACCGGCATTCTTTACTCACTAAGTCGGACATACCCATCACAAACTTGTTCATTCTCGACCTTGGGTCAGCAACCAAGTAAGGAGTAAACTTTTAAAGTTGGTTGAACTTGCATACTCCCACACTCATAGACCCTTATGTCAAATTCATAAGTTCCACCATTTTTGATTCCCTAACCTCAAGAGGGAAAAATCAATTAAGGAAAGCCACCTTGAACTCCTCCCAAAACACCACATTGTTGACCCTCTTCTTTTCCTTCCATTGGTTGTACCATATTTGTGCCACTCCTTTGAGTTCGTAGGACACAAACTCCGCCTTATCTTCCAGCCTCACACCCATGATAGCTAATATCTTGTAGACCTCATCAATAAACTCTTGAGGGTCCTCATCTACCTTTGACCCATAGATTTTTGGGGGATTCATTCTCATGAAGTCTCTCATCCGAGAAGTCGGTATAGGAGCATGAGGGGCTTTGGCCCCTTGATTGGATTACTTCGCCATAACTTGTTCAAGCAAAGTTAGAGAATCCTGGAGCTCTCCATTAGTCGGTTGCTCCTAGGGATTGTGGGATCGTCTTCTACTTGTGTTAGGCATAAATCTAGCATAGCAAAGAATAATTGTTACGGGGGAAAAGTTACTTCAACTTTATAGCACGTATTAGAACATGAAGAAGGGAAACATTCCCTAAAAGGTCTTGTAGCCTCCTACTAACAGTTGTGGTGCTCAACACAACCATCAATAAAACTCAAATGAATGCGATTTTTTGGACTCTGAGGATCTGACAACCTCGTGCTTTAATACCCTCATTGCCACGACCCAAGCCTAGGTCCTAGATGTGACTAGTGAATGGAGAACCCGAAGGAACCCTAAACAATCCTCATAGCATATCATTATACATACTTAGTCGCGGAAGAAATAAAAAACAACAAAATATAGTAAATAATGACAACTAGGGCTAAGGGAACACTTTTATATCATAGACATCAAGAACAAGAGAGTCTAGTCTCATATCATCGATATATAATATGTCCAACACCTCTGCTACATAGATAATAGTGGGGGCAAAGGCAAGCAATCAGGCGCACCCTAATAGTCAATGCATAATCAAAAGAAAGATAATCTTAATATGTATAAAGAGATCATAAGCAACGTCCCCTGAATGGAGGACCCACAAACAAGCTTGCAAAACAATCGTACTAGCCACGTGAAGGAGGAGGAGGATCAAGCGATGCTCCTATTCCTACATGGTGACATAATGTAAGCATAGAGTATGCGTTAGTATGTTTGAATGTACTAAGTATGTAGGATGCAATGCAACAAGAGAGAAGTAACATGTTCAAAATTCATAAGCATAGGCAATGAGTACATATAGCAATATGGCATGTATGGAAGATGCTTGTAGTAAATCATGATTGTATGGAACATAACACGAGTGTAAGGAGTGACCACTCTTAGTGGAATCCAACGCCTACCACCTATTTGGATAGGCGCATGAGGTACAAAACCCTTCATAATGTTGATAGAGTACAAACCCCCAAACAAGGTTGATGGAGTACAAACCCCCCAATAAGATTGATAGGTACAAACCCCCAACATGGTGGATGGGTACAAACCCCCAACATGGTTTATGGGTATAAACCCCCGACATGCTTGCACGTGCCTATCACCTCCCAAGCTAAGTGATCAAAGTACAAACCCCTTAACAAGGTTACCCGGGCCTACAACCTCCCGAGTGAGGCCTGGTCATCCCCTACACTATACAGATGATATCATATATATACACTCCTTTCATCATCATATACATATATTCCTTTCCTCATAATCATCATATAATCATAATATATATATATATATATCATCATATAGTCATTCAACTCATAAGTTATGCATTGGAACATCAATTCCTCAAGAAACTATAACCAGACGTTTTGTCAAACTCTTAGAGGGTGTGTAGTGCTAGTGTAAAACCATGCAATTCAAGAGTAAAATTATTCTAGACAATTCAATGTAAATCCTTCAACAAATACTTGGTAACACCCTCGAGCAATATACATCAACATCTTTCATTAAATCTTACAATAGATCTTAGATTCATAGCTCAAAACATGCAAAAACAGTCACAATTTCATAAGCTCCAACATAGTGTGCAATGAAATTCAGGATAAGTAAGACCCATGAGTAAATCAACTTTAAATTACTCATTTTTAAGTAGAAGGAAGCTTAGGCATCATACATAGAAGTAACCCATGAAAGATACCCACATATCTTGACTTTGGAGAATCCTTGAACAAGATTGGAAATAGAGACTTGAAGCTTGAGTGAAATCCTTGAGATCTGGAAAAGGGTTTGAGACTTGAATTCAGGAGTAATATATTTGGCCTAATATTTGAGTGAGTGTTGGAGAATGTTTAGAATGATATGAGTGTGAAAAATGGCTAACTATAGGTATTTTCATATTTGGTAACACTTAGGTCCAAGTCTTAAAACTCTTGGACCGAAGTCAAAAAAATCTGTACCAATTTTAACAGTGGTGCGCGTCGTGGAAGGGATGCGCATAAACATCACTGGAAATTGTATTTTTGCGAATTTTGAATTTTGATACGGTTGCTCTAAAATAAAGGTTAGACTCATTTCTCACATCATTTGACCCCCTAAACAAGAATATGAAGTTGGATTGTCAAAATATTGCACAAATATTTAGATATATGGAAATTACAATTCCTAGCACTTCTGGGGCACATTTTTAGGCACTTTTGGATCCTTATAAGTACAAAACACATAATTTAGCAAATTATTCTCACACTCACATGATACTTCATACATTATCAAGAATGATTCTTAGATCATGCTTTTTATCTCAATGTACCCTCACTTAAAAGAACAGACATTGTCACTCATCTAAACATGCATGGTTGCTCTCTAACTACTAATCAAAATTTTGGGTGGGTATCATTTTTCAAGCAAAATACAAAAATATGCTATATGCTACAAACATCAGTTTTATATGCTACAAATATTATTTAAATATCCTAAACGTGCTGATTCAATAGAAAGTAAATATCCACAAGGAAAAATAACACAAGCAAGAAAACTCCGAGATCGAAAAATTGAGGTAGTTATGGACGCAAGCTACTCAAACTTCACTGAGGCCCATAAATACCCACACCCCATCGAAAAAGATGTGCATTGTCAGCAGTGCATAAAATCAAGACAAAATAACAAATAAGGGGTCCAAAAGCATACCTGTGTGAATAAGCGCCAAGGTTCCTTAGGTTGCCTCCCAAGCAGCGCTTGATTTATTATCAAGGCATGACATCAATTTCTTTAGTACTCAAACATCCTCAAGCTTTTGTGCTGCCTCGTCAGTATTTGTAGCACATTCTGGGGTACTCTCCTCACAAAAGTTTCTTCCACCTGATGCCCATCAGTATCTTTTAGATTTGGAGCTATGATGCTAGTCATCATTCCTCTTTGAATCTACCCTATCAATTGAGTTATTTGCTCCAATATAGTATTCTTCAACTTTATGATTTATCTTGGCCATGTCAGACTTAATCCCCCTTAAAGTCCCATCTTTTGCATCTGCCTTTTTTTACAATTGGTCAACCATGTCCTCAATTCTGGGATTCTCAGTTCCCATATCATGATTGTCATGGGGCATATAGTGGGTACTCGTACTGCCATACTTATAATACTCATGCTTGGTGTGTTGGTTTTCCTGAATGTCATTTGACTTGGTTAGCTCTTGCATCTACTTCATTAGCATCTCCAGATTGGCTATATTTTGAGCAAGAATCCCAATGATCTTTGCATTTAGTTTTTCTTTGTTAGAGCTTAAATCAAAAGTACTTGCGGGGTTGTTTGGCTATTCATTCATGGGTCTGCCATGACATGCCCCATAAAGTGCCTTGAAATGTGCCTCAAAAATGCTCATAATTGTAATTTTCATATATCTTAAAATCCGTGTGAGATATTAAAAATTCGACTTCATATTCTTGATCAGGAGGCAAAATTTTGTGGGGAATGGGCATAATCCTGATCTTAGAGCAACCGTAGCAAAATTTGATTTTTCAAGTTTGCGCAAAATAGTGGGGGTGCGCATTATTTTGTTGTCAATTTTTCTCATTTTGGCCTAAGGCTTTGCGTCTTGGGCCTAAGCCTTCCTATATGTAAAAACAACTATACTTAGTCATTTTTCAACCCCATATTATTCAAGACTTTCCCCAAAACCCTCTCTAACACTTAGCCAAATATTTCATCCAAATTCAAGTGTCCCAAACTCATTCTGGATCTCAAGAATTTCATTCAAGCTTCAAGTCCTTATTCAAATTTTCATCAAGGAAATCTCCAAAGTTGAGACATGTGGGTTTCAGCCATTGGGTCCTTTCACTCATGGTGCCTAACCTTCCTTTTTATGTAAAATGCATGTTTTCAAGTTGATTTATCTATGGTGGTACTCCTTACTATGAATTTGAATATAAAATATTTTGGGGTTTCATGAAATGTGGACTGTTTGAGCATGGTTTGGACTATGAATCTACATCCTATGATGAGATTTGATAAGGGTTTTCAATGTATATTGCATGGGGGTGTTGCCAAGTATTGGTGGGTAAATTTATATTAAGCTTTCATACATGATTTTACTCTTGAATTGCATAATTTTGAACTAGCATTGCACACCCACCAAGTGTTTGATAAAATATCCGATTATGGATTTTTGAGTTATCGGTGATCTATTGCATGTGAATTTATGATGATGAAAGGAATGTATGTATATGTCGAATTCATGAAAAGTAACTATAGTGTTGTAAGTTGACAACACCTTGTTGAGGGGGTGTTATTCCTCAACCACTATGATAGAGGGTGTTATGTCCATCTACCAGTTAAGAGGTATATACATTAACCACTATGATGCAGGGTGCTATGTCCATCTACCATATTGACAGATATATACCTTGGACACTTTGATAGGGCGTGACATGACCATATACCATGTTGAGAGGTATATACCTAGACCACTATGATGGGGAGTGACATGCTCATCTACCAATTGAGGGGTCTATACCTCAATCACCTTCCAAGGGGGTGACATGCCTTGGATTTCAAGTACTAGTTTGCTTGTTCTATGATGATGCTCTCTTCCTACACATGTGATATATTCTATATAAGCATTTTTTACTTCAAGAATTGATCATCCATATCGTATTGCTATTATACTTACCCATTGCTATGTATATGCATTTTGATTATGTTGCCTATCTCTTGTTGCATTGCATCCTATATACTTAGTACATTCAAACGTGCTGATATATACTCTATGCCTACATGATGTTACCAGGTAGGAACCGGAGCACCTCATGATCATCCTCCTTATGGCTTGTTGGTCATCTTGGACATAAGCTATTGGTGAGTCCTCAAAGTTCGGGACATTAGATATGCTACTCTTGCCTTTGTCATTTCTTAATGTTGATCTCTTTATACTATGAGGGTGAGCCCAGAAAGTGTCTTGGACCATGGTCAAGTCTTTGTTTAGAGGTATTGTCGGAACTAATGTTGTAATAATGTTTGAGTAAGACTCTTTTATGATTTATGCTATTAAAGACTTCCCTTACTCCCTTTACACTTGCTTAAACTTTCTTGATGTTATTTACTTTGCTTTTCTGACCATGGATGTGTCATTGATATGCTAAGAGGCTTGCTTGGGGCCCTTCACGTTCCCATTAGCCGTGTCAATTCTAGGCCCTAGGCTTGGGTCATGAAAAACTTGGTGTCAGAGCACTATGTTATTAATAGTCCTCGATATCCAACACACTGCATCAATTAGAGTCTTGTTCATGGTTGTAAAGTGCACCATGACCATGAGCAAGAGGCTATGAGGTATTTTAGGGAATGTTTCCCTTCTTCTTGATATATGTCACGCTATAGAAGTTAAGGTAAGGTTTTGCCCTAATGAATGTCCTTTCCTATACTAGATCATGCCTATACTAAGAGGAAGAAGAACTCGTAAACCCAAAGAACAACCAGATCATGAAGAAATCTGGGATATTATTGCTATGTTAGCTCAAGCTATGACTAATCAAATCAACAAGGGGTCCAAGCCCCTCATGCTCCTACTTTGACATCTAGGGTGAGGGATCTTGTAAGGATGAAGCCACCGGACTTCCATGGGTCTAACGTTGATGAGGATGCTCAAGAATTTGTTGATGAGGTGGACAAAGTGTTGTCTACTATGGGTGTTAGGTCGGAGCAAAAAGTAGAGTTGGTAGCCTACCAACTCTACTTTTTGGCCCAAATATGGTTTACTCAATGAAAGGAGGAGAAGGGAAACAACAATGTGATCCTTTGAGAGGAGTTTAAGGTAGTATTTCTCAACCAATTCTTCCCTCTTGAGCTAAGGGAGGCAAAAGTAATGGAGTTCATGAATCTAAACCAAAGGTCGATGAGTGTTAGGGAGAATGCCCTCAAGTTCAACCAACTCTCTAAATATGCTCCATAATTGGTGGTCGAGCCTACGTCTAGGATGACCAAGCTTGTGATGGGTGTGTCCGACTTGGTAAATGAAGAATGTCGTGCCACCATGTTTATAGGTTATATGGACTTATCCCGCCTCAAGACTTATGCGAATAATTAGAGGGGTAAAAGTTGAGAAAGAGGAGAATAGGTCAGGCCAAGAGGGCCCATTTTGAGGGTAGGTTCCAAAGTCCCAAGGGTGGTCAGTTTCATTAAGACCAAAGTTCTTGCAATGCTCCTCATAGAAGATTTGCTAATGACAACCCAAGGATCCAAGGTGGTAGTGGTGTGATTCCTAATCCTTTGTGCCCAAGATGCAGTAGAGGTCACAATGGTCAATGTTTGAAGGACACTAAAGCTTGTTATGGTTGTGGTGAATTGGGTCATAAGGTTATAAATTGCCCTCATAATCAAAACAAAGGTAGAGATGGCCGTCCACAAGGCCAAGGTGCAAATGTGAGTCCTAGAGAAAAGGGAGATTATCAAGATAGTGCCCCAAGGCACAATCAGTTCTATGCTCTTCAAGGGAGAGAAGGGGTAGATGAGGTGCCTGATGTTGTCACTGGTATGTTCAAAGTCATTGATATTTTGATGTGTATGCATTGATAAACCCAGGTGCCACTCTTTCTTTTGTTACTCCTTTTGTTGCCAAAAAGTTTCATGTTAACCCCGAATTATTGTGTAAACTATATGAGGTGTCTACTCCTATTGGTGCATCCATTGTTTCTAGAAGAGTCTATAGAAATTGTCCCATTTTTATTTTGTATAAACTATTGCCATGTGATTTTGTCGACTTGGATATGGTGGATCTCGATGTCATTCTTGGTATGGATAGATTTCATGCATATTATGCCTTTATTGATTGCAGACCTTGTAGGTTCAAATTCCAACTTCCTAATGAACCCATCCTTGAGTGGGAGAGTCATGATGTGGTGGTCTAGGGTAGATTCATTACTTGCATTAAAGCCCAAAAGTTGATTTCTACAAGGTATCTCTGTCATCTTATGAGGGTTAGGGATGTTGAGTCCAAATTCTCTCCTATAGAGTCGATTCTTATGGTTAATGAGTTCCTTGATGTCTTTCCTATTAAGCTTTACTGTGTTCCTCTCGAAAGGCAAATAGATTTTAGTATACACCTTCTTTTTGATACTCAACCCATTTCTATTCCCTTTTATCGTATGTCCCCCGTGGAGTTGAAGGAGTTGAAAGATAATTTGAGGGGTTTGTTTGGGAAAGGTTTTATTAGGCCTAGCCAATCACATTAGGGTACACCAGAATTGTGCACCCAAAAATGTGCCTCAAAATTGTGTGAAATGGTAATTTTCATACATATCAAAATCTGTGCATGATATCAAAAAATTGATTTCATATTCTTGATCAGCAGGCAAAATTGAGTGGGAAATAGGTCTAACCCCAATTTTAGAGCAACCGAATCACAATTTCAGTTTTCAAAATTGATGATTTCCAATAAGGGTTCATGCCCCTGGAGCGACGCAACTTGGGCGCGCCCTAGTGTTTTTTTGCCCAGTCATTTTATCTCTGTCCAAGGCTTTGGGGTCTTTGGCCTATGTCTTCCCATACATTAAAATACCTATACTTATCCATATTTCTACACCTTATCATACAAACATTCCCCTATACTCTCTCAAACACTTAGACAAATATTTCAATCAAAATTCAAGTGGGAAAACTCAATCCAGATCTTAAGGATTTCATTCAAGTTTCGAGTCTCCATTCAAATCTTTATCAAGGAATTCTCAAAATCTTAGGTATATGGGTTTCAACCATTGGGTACTTTCACCCATGGTGCCTAAGCTTCCTTTTTACCTAAATTACATGTTTCTAAGTTGATTTTACTTATGGGTCTTCTATTATGAATTTAACTATGAACTATGTTGGGGTTTTGTAAAAGTGTAATTGTTTATGCATGTTTTGAGCTATGAATCTAAGATCTATGATTAGTTTTGATGAAGGTTTCAATATATTTTGCAAGGTGGTATTGCCAAGTGTTAGTGGATTGATTTACTTCATGATTTCACTCCTTAATTGCATGGTTTTACACTAGCATTACACACCCACCAAGTGTTTGATAAAATATTCGATTTAGGGTTCTTGAGCCATTGATGATCCATTGCATGAATTATGACTTGTATGACTTTATGGTGATGAAAGGAATGTATATATGAGTTGATTTCATGAAAAGTGTCTATAGTGTTGCAAGTTGACCACACCTATTTGAGGGGGTGATAGACCTTAATCACCATGGATGGCGGAGTGAGACCACTATCAACCAATTGAGAGGTTGATACCTCAATAACCTTAGATGACGGGGTGAGAACACTATCAACCAATTAAGGGGTTGATACCTCAATTACCATGTATGGTAAGGTGTGACTACCATCAACCAATTGAGGGGTTCGTACCTCAATCACTATGGATGGCAGGGTATGACCACCATCATTGTCACGCCCTAAAGTCCTGTTAGGGCGGACTAGCACCAATTGCCATTGAGGCTCGGGAGAACCAATCTATATCTATGAACTTTCTATTCATGTTATAAGGGATTTCTATGTTTGACATGTTGTTGGCCAAATAAATAGTGATAACAAGCCAAAAGGAAATACGTATGGCTAGGCCGTTGGGGCCATGGTGTTTAATGTATGAGACATGACCATAGTTTGATTTACATAGTCTACAAAGCCTCTACATAAAGAAAAACATCTGATAAGGGTTGGGATAGGCCCTGCCTCAACAAATTGTACAGTACAAACATATAAGCTCTAGACATATACAAAGCCCCAAAGCAACCTAGAGCTTGGTAACAGCAGCTGAATATCTTGTACTCCTACTAGAGAGATCTACTAGCACCTGTACCTATAGCATGAAATGCAGGTCCCCCATAAGGGACGTCAGTACAAAATAATATATTGAGTATGTAAGGCAGAAAATATTGTATATGATATAACATAACAACTTAAGTGAAACTTTACACTGGTGTAGCATAGGAGTCCACCTTTAGTTATACTTTGGGATCATTTACTTTATATTCTTTATATTACTTTACCTTTACTGTAAAATCTATGCATAATTGTAATACAAAGTACCAACTGATCAGTGATGAACTGTATCAGGTTCGTCCCTGGCTAGGTGTTACTTCCACCCCTCGGGCTACTACCCATAAAAAATTGTATACTTTATCTTTTAATTACCTTTGAGACAATTTTTTTGGTGTTCATAATATTGAAACTATAAGACTGTAGATGTAGCATGTGACATGTAAATAATCATATAAGACAATATGACAATGAAAAGAGTATATTACATAAATAATGGAATACATATGAAATAAGACAACTCATGAACTTTATTTAGTAATAATGACTCATGTGACTTGGTATCCACATATGTATGCATATTTGAAGGTGACTATGTATGAGAGCATATGAACATGTGCAAGAGGGCAGATACAGTTAATAATTGTGTCAGAGTTGGTAGATGCCTTTATGTGCCGAGGAAAGATCTATGTTTCATGCCAAATAAAATGAAGTCCAGTAGTCTTACATACCTCATTGTATGACCTTGTTACAACCTTGAGACAACCTTCCCTTTCTCCAAATACTTATATACAACATAGTAGGTGATACAACTAGCATTAGCTCCCAATAGATACATCTTGGCAGCCCTATCACATAAGAAAACAACACACGAACAACAAGCGGGTACTTATAAACCCGAGCACATTCCTTCAACCTTTCTGCACTTAATCATACTTTTCTAATACATATATTCATGTACACATCATGTAAAGACTTTTTTAGTGCTATAACAACCTTACAACAGTTCGCAAAGGACAATGCATAACAATTCTATACAATCTAATACTGGACAGCATAACGTTACCTTCCTTCGCTACATTTCGACGTTGACAATTCCAAACCTATTCCAATTCTAACCAAAATATTACAGCAACATTTACACATACAAACAGCCTTGAACCATTCTCATAACAGTAACAAACCAGTCATTAAGGACATAAGGCAATAACCTTCCATCTAACATCCCACAAGTTCATACTAAGCACACAATTACGATATCATATAAGGACTCACTTTTGTGGACTATAAAAGTGGTTAATCAGCCTTGTTACCTTACTATAAAATGAAAATTTGCTTAACAAATAAGTATTACTACATAATACAGCCAACCAATAAGAGTAAGACCTCTTAATTAACAAGAAAAGTGTACAACAATCCTTAGAATACAAACTGTCCAGAATTTCCAGCACAGCATACTAACATATTCTTCTAGTTTTTCATGAAGAAACCATACTAAACACATGTGTAAGCTTACTTACCACGATAGTAAAGGTATAGGGATTCTCCAAGAACCCTAGAAGTTCCTTTTAGCTTCTTTACAAAGTCAAGAAACGTTTAGAGAAAACTTGGAGATAATCTGATTTTTGTGTGTTCAAGTTGGGGAATGAATTGTGAGAGATGTTTTAAACATTTTTAAAGGAATCTTTGGCCGACCTTATCTTGACCGTTTGACCACCTTATAACACATATTTTCAAGCTGGTAATACAACAGCTTGACCTTTACACTTGGGCCTAAATAGGTCTCCAAGTTGATGGGCTTGGGCTGCCCATTTTCCAACTTTCTCTTCACTTAGTTTGGGTTCAATTAACCAAGTGGGTTGTGGTGAATTTGAACCCTTTTTATTATACTTCTTGGGCTAAAAGTGTAGTCCATTTCTGACACTAAAACACTATATAAAGTTACAATCTTAACACAGGCATTATTCATAATCGAACTTGGACAAATGCGACGTCGAGCCTCATCTCTGTTTACCTAGCAAATTTAAGCTAAGCAAGTAGGTTACTCACCTGCTAGCTTACTAAGTCCTACAATCACCTCAATTCTTTCACTTTATTTAAGGTTGTAATCTTCTCAATTCGACACAAAACATGTATACACTCGACCCTCTTAAGCGTTAGAAGGACAGATAGCCCATTAACATGAGATTCAAGCACGTTTAAAAAT